>CAEGAA010028576.1:0-15535 GCA_903067105.1 Poeciliopsis infans | reverse complement strand
ATAATTTTCTCAAGATATAACAGCTTGAGAAAATCATGCTGCTCTGTCATTCATCTCAGTTCAGAAAAATAAATGCTGTCAAAAAATGATGAGGCTTTCATTTCCTTTTGTTTTCGTTTGTCTGTAGATTTATTAATATTCAGTTGTATTGTATTAAATTGGGTATATTTTCTTACTGTGCTGCAATAACAAGCGTATAAAGAACCAATCTTATCATATGTAGAATCACAGTAATGAAAAAAACTTCTTGTTTGACCACTTTTAGCAGCAATAACTTGAAATAATCGTCTTCTGTTTGACCTTATTTGCTTCAGTGAGTCGGATTCTGAGACAACTTTTACAGTTTTTCCTCAGAGATTTGTTTTAGTAATAATATCCTCCTGCAGCCTGACAGCTGGATTTGTTTCTTCTCCAGCCGCTCTGTTGTTGTTGGTTTTCTCTAGGAATCAGTTTGGACCCACTCAGGGGTTCAAGTTTGTTTTGATGCTGAGATACTTTGAAATTCAGAGGATTTCATGGTAACTTTAGGTGCAAATAATCTCAATTTTCCCACCATGCTTAGCAACGTTTTTGAGAATTTCAACGTTTTTGAGCAAATTTCACCTCATTTGCTCAAAAGGGCATGTTTCAGAAGTCACTTTGTCCTTCAATAACTTTCACACACCTGTTGACATGGTCTGGTAAAACTGAACTAGCTGGATGCCCTGAAGGTAAGTTTTTTTTTGTTTGTTTTTTTTTTACTGTAAATGCGGTGTTCTTTGGAAGGGTCATCTTGACTTGTTTGTATTTCACCACTGTTAAGAAAAAAACATCCACATCTGCCAGACAGTGAGGACATCTGCTGCCAGGTGTTCAAAATCCTTCAGTCATTCCAAAACTAGTGATTTTGTTGACATGTGATCTTCGCAGCCTCTTCTCGACTGTTACCTTTGTACACTGACATCCTTTTTAACCCTTACAATCTCTCTGTAAACCAAAGCGTTTGCTAATTTTACTTAACTTGTTCAACCAACTTGGAAAAACCGGCAGTCCCCCCATCCCCCCTTTGCCATACGGTTCATTATCTTTGAGAAACAAATTATTTCCTCATTTTGATCATCGTCTTATCACAGCAGTAATCTGGTACTAGACTATTTAGACTCCCTACATAGTGTAAAAATAGAAACCTCTCTTAACTTAATTGGCTAGAACTCCTCCTGTTCTTAGCATGGTTGTTGTAGTGAAATATGTGCACACCATATGCAACAGCAGGCCAGACTGATCCGTAGTGGTTGAATGAATCAATGAATCTATTTTCACCAGAGTGGAGGAGTAATATATCTCTGAAAAATCCTTGGTGCTACACAACAAGAGCAGCCCAATTATTCCTTTAAATGTAATAAAAATAAAGAATTTTCTGATTTACATTGTTAGACCTGTGTTACTCGCCCACATCCAGTCACACTGCCCCTCTCGGCGGCCTTTAACTTGACCCATCCTAAAGTTGCCAGAATTTTCAGCATTAAGTTTTGATGAAAAGAAGTAAAGCTGCATATTTATTGTGTTTCTTTGACATTATTTTGTGATGCTAAATAGTTACTGACCACATTTGCCTACGCACTTTTAATTCTTGTTATTGTTGCTGCACCAGCAGTATAAAACATGCTATAACTTGCTAAAGCGATGACCGTTCTCAGCACAATGGGGTAAACACACAGAGGCGATGTTTAATTTGTGAACTGTAAGTTTAATTTTACTCGCTTTTTGGTACTAAAAATCTCTCTGTATTGTCTTGGTGAAGTCTAAATGTTCGCAGACACTTTGTCTGTGTCATTTTTTTTTCCTGAAAATCTCTGGCGCCCCCTATGGGAGGGGGTTACTATGTCTGCCTATTGAATGTTGTATTTTGTGTTGAAACAGAAATAGAAGACTGAAAAGATCAAGTCCTGATAAAATACAGTGTAGTTTCTGTTTACATTGTGAAAACATTATTTTTTTAAGGTTGCGACTGATCCTGTGCCGAACCAGTTCTAACCACACATTCAGTCTGCCTGGCTGTTTTGAATTGTGCTGAAATGGTTTCCTCTATAATTCATATTAAACACCCTTGCCCCTGTGGCAAAGTTCTCAAATTAAGCAACATTTTGTTCATTTACCCATGATAAAGTTGTTCATTAGACAATATACTTTGCCTTACTCTTTGTTATTACCTTGCCATTGCAAACGCCTTGGGAGCAATTAAACATGTGAAGGGCCCAATTTTCCGTTCTCCACTTCCAGTCCTGAACCCTATCTGCATGTTGCACACATTGCCTATGAACTAATTAAAGCAAATCAATGACACAACCCTTTAAAAATGGCGGCGCATGTCACGGCCATCAGCGGGGAACAAAAGACCCTCTTAATTATTTCGTTCCTGCCGTTCCTGCAAATGGCTTGTCAAGGCGGCGGACTCGGTAGCTGACGGTTTGAAAGGAGAATGTCATGCACACAGCAGACACATGCAGTGCTCAAAACTCACACACACACACACACACACACACACACACACACACACACACACACACACACACACACACACACACACACACACACAAACACACAAACACCATCCCCAGCTTCTCTGTGACGGCTCCCTCTCTGTCTTATAAAAGACTAGTAATTGTACTACAACAATGGCAATGTAAGTGCTTAAGTGTGACGATCCTCTTACTTATCAAAAGTGTGCTGTCTCTTATCCATCGTTGCCTCTGGGGAATTATTTCTTGGATGCTGACAACCATATCTTATCTTGAATATGTAGTCCACATTTATTATTATTATTGTTATTGTTGGAAGCCCTCTGTGCCGGCCCTATGCTGGATTTGCCCAAGTCTAATTTTTAAAAGTGTGTTAGCCGCTGATATAAACATATATTTCCTTATCTTCTCAGCCTCTGCAGGGTGTTACTTATTCATTCATTTCTCCCCCCGCCCTATTCCTCAGCTGCATTCTGCAGGCCTGCTGAAACATGCATTTTAGCATGAGTGTGCATTAGTCCAGTTATGAAAACTGATGGTCTTACGAGCAGCATGATGGGGTTTTTTTTTCTCCCTTGTCTCACCTACCTTGGAATTAGTTACCCTGACTTCCTGTTTTCTGCAACACATGCTGATATAGTGTGAAGATCCAGTTTGTCACCATGGGAGTTACAGATAGAGGTCTTGCTGAAGTATGCACACATATTCCAACCTAACACCTTCATCTATTTGATTGGCTGTGGTGAGCATACGAGGTAAAAAGTTAGTTGCGCGAATCCTAAAGCACAAATCATAAACATTAGCTTTGCTAACGCTAAAACACTATACCAACATAGTAATTAGCCAAAGGCAATTCTAAAGAACAAACCTTTCACTCGTGGTTTCAGACTTTAAGTATTTTGAGTATTAGCTCAGAAACTAAGCTCAGAAACTAATACCCAAACCCTGCTGCTTGTTTTCAGGGTTAGTGTTAGGGTCAGGATGGAACAACACAAAGCAGCATGTGACTGTGAGGGGGAGTGACATTAAGTCTCTAATAGCATTCACAATATAAAATCATCAGCAGTGTGGGGTAAATGCTTGGACTGGTTCTTTTCATACCTGTCTGACATATTGCTTTTTGGTAGCTACTTTTATGTACTCATCTTCTCCTTATCCAGTGCGTTTTGGTGTACCCCGAGGTCCAGTGTTGGGGCCTCTGCTGTTTCTGCTCCCTCTTGGTCAGATTCTGTCAATCTTTAAAGTCATCTGTTGTCACTGCTGTGCAGGTGATATTCAGTCGTACACCTAAAAGAGGTGTGGAAACTACACAGCTTGTTTATGTGCATAGACTCTGCTAAATGGTGCATGGCAGGACATTTTTTTCAGCTAAATGAGGACAAAACTGAAACATTTATCAGAGTACCAAAAAAAAATACATATCTGGGATAAAGGAGCCAGTCGGAGCTCTTGCTTCCACAACATAGCCTTTGGTTGTGGTTTTATTTAGGCGTAAATGTCTTAATGCATTCCTGTTTTTAACATCTGAAAAATATTGCCAAACTAAGTTTCATTGTCTCACATAATGAACTGGAATTAAATATGCATGATTTTGTTTTATTACCTTGGGATCATTGCGATGCACTATACATCGCAATACCTCCCGAGAACGGCTGCAAATGATTTAAAATGCAGCTGCCAGGCCTCTAATCTAAATTTTCACATGACTCCTATCTTGTTGCTGCGTTGGCTTCCAGGTTTTATTGCAATTTAAGATTCTTTTATTGAGTAGATATCAGAGGGCTTCTGCAGCCACATGTCCCTTGGCAGGTTCTCCATGTCCTGTGATCATGGTCTGCTGATGGTTCCTCATATTAGGATGAAGGCTAAACGAGACAGAGCGTTCTGTTCAGGGGGCCCCAGACTCTGGATCTCTTCCTTTGATCGCTGGACTTTGGTTTTATATAAAATTCATTTGAAAACAGATCTTTATCTTCTGCTTTCTGAAGCAGAAGATAATGGCATTTTTGAAGCACCATTTCTGAAAGATGTGATATGGCTCAAGGTTTTTTTTTTTTTTAGAACTTGTTTTGGAGCGAGGCAGGAGGTAATAATTAACAACTATGTTATTTCATGGTTTGAAACTAGAGCGGGTGAATACAAAGGCACTTCACAGTTTTAAGGCTTGTATTTGATGAGAAATAAAAAATATATATATTTTCTTCTTATGTCACAATTATGCTCCACTTTGGGTTAATCATTTATTGTACCTCAATAAATTTTCTGTCATGATAAGGATTTAGATTTATCATTGCTGTTTCGTAATAAAAATCACACTACTTGTTGTGACTGCTGTCCTAAAGAAGCGTGTTACCAGTGGTTATGTTTCCCAACAGCAGTGTTTGTGGGACTACGGTTGAGTTCGAGTCAGAGTTACCTAAAAACATAACAATCAGTTCTTATCGGCACCAAATACCATGATAAAACTTTAAGCCCACCTCTACTGGTGATAAATCCAACTAAAACACATGTAGGTTTGTGACTGAAACATGACAAAACGCTCTAAAATAAAACAGTCTGATATGAACGTCCTATCAAACAATGTTTCATTCGCCGGCTGACCTCTATAGAGACGTGGGGAGGAAACTGTTCCACTTACAGGGGAGAGGGAGGCTTCAGGCTGGGCTGCCACAAACAATGAAAGTTTGCCAGTTGTTTATGAGCGTGCTCATTTGTTGGAGGCTTTTCCTTAATGCCCAACTGCACTGTTGCTATTAATGCCCGTCTGCAAGCCAAGGAATCTGAAACTGGCGTCGAGCGTGGTGAGAGAATCAGCCGGCGGCGCTCCAAGTGTGTCATCTTCTGCTGCGTGAGAACTGAAAGGGAGGGACGGACAGACGGACAGATGGATAAGCTTGTTTTCTCCACCTTGCTACAACTGTTTTCATTGTCGTCCAGAGTTTTTTCCTCCAGCACTGCGCTACAGTTCATGTTTGACGAGTCTCTCTCTCTCTCTGTCCTCGGCTAATCGTCTCTTAATTCAAACGTCGCCTTCCCCCCAAACCCTCCGATCCGTGCGCACACATTTCAGTCACATAGGTGGGACCGTCCAAAAATAGAGCTGGCGGCTCAGCCTGGAGAGATTGGCTGTCAGTCTTCACGTCTGAGCTATTATCCTCTCAGCCCCGCAGCCAGAGAGGGAGCCACACCAGTGTCTATGTGATCATGATCAATACATAATCACTTTCCTGTCACTGCAGTGGCGCTGTCTGGGGACAGTCCAGCGCCACAGACCAGCCACGTCAGGAGGGAGAGAGGAACAAAGAGAGTTTGGCATGCCATCTCTCTGACCTAGAAAGGCAGAAGAGAGGTAAGGGTTGGACGTGTCTAAGCAGCTACTGTCATGCTTCTTTTTTTTTTTTTTACTTCACTTGGATTCATTTGATAAATTTCCTGCACCTGCTGGAAGAAAGAAGCAAAAAATCCTTTCCTGGCTTAAATGTTTGGGTTTCCTTTTTTTATTGTTGTTGTTGGAAGATGAAATGTTGCGAACTCCTTGAAACAAAGCGGTGCGGTCCAGTTAGGCTGGAGGAGGGACAGCGGCATCTGGGTCCATGTGTTCTACCCAGGCCCGGATTTTAGAGGCCATGCAGAATTCATTACTAATTCACAAATGAGAAAAAATGCATGATCGTATCTCATTTCAAAGGGTTAAAAGTGTGCCACCTGCATGAGCAATCACGAGCAGGAACTACATCCAACGCCGGGTGCAGTAAAAGAAAAAGTACTTGCAGAAGAACCGTGCCAGATGCCGGCTGTGGAAAATTACACCGAAACTTATTTGAACTACGAGAACCCACGTTACACGGTTCCAGCCGGAGTCGGAAGCAAAACACATGATCGCACTGTCAGCCAGAGGAAGTTTGAGATGCCAGATGGTCGGGTGAGAATCAGTAAACAACGACACAGCAAGAACCCATCCTGTCTTCTATCAGTGGTTCTGGTTGGTAGAAGTGGTGAAGAGGTGTCGGGTCTATCTTGACACATTTTTGGCTCCATGTTACTAACTGAGCACCATTTAAATGCCACAGCATGTCTGAGCGATGCTGCTGATGTTAATGCCCTCTGTGACCATAACTTCAGATGCCTGCACTGTAAAAATACATTTTGCTGACTCAACTTCTCTTTCCAGTTTCCTTGTTGCTTCAACTGTCAAGTCCAAAATATTGAAGAAAAGCTACTGATACAATTTCTATTAAGTCAATACAACCGTCAGCGAGCAGTTAGATTAATCAAAAAATTATTTGTTCAGATAAAAATTCTTGAAAAGTTGCCCCAAAATATATTATTTAGTTTTTACATTATTATATTAATTTGACTTAACATAAAACTTGACATTTTTTTTTGTAACTTTTTAACTCATTTCTAAGTTAAGTCAACGTTTTTTTTTTGTTTTTTTTTACAATTTTGAAATGTTTAATTAAAGTCAACTGAACTTTTACTTCAGTTTTCAGTTGCTGGGGAAGGAAATATATTTTTTCATTCTTATAGAAGGTTATATAGTAAAGTGTCAAAAATTACAAAATAAAGCTCCCTTACTAATGTTTCCATGACAGGAACCTAATGTCTTTTGAGTTTAGGAAATCTACTTTTGCTACTTCCTGCAGGACCAAGCTGTGCTTCCTTGTTAACATTAGCCCTTATGCTAAAGGAGAGCTGAATTTAAAACTTAAAATATTATACATTAATTCTACTTTATGAAGCACTTCTACAATACAAACCAGGAGTACATTTCTGTGAAACCTAAACACCATGTTTTTGGTGTTTGGCAACAAAAGCCAAGGTGGGATGAGTTCAGGAGGCGGAGCTACATGAATCACACATGAGGGCGATGTTCCGGAAAACAGCGAAAACACGTTTCTTCAATGTTCTGAGTTTAAAATAATGTTTTTCTTGAATGTTCTACAAGCATACTTTGTGATTGTCTTTCAAACGACATGGACTAAAAAAACACTTCCAGTTGTCCTTGAGCAGGAGCAATGAGTGGATGACTCATTTTTAGCTCCTACTTTTGGTAGCATCTCCTTTTATGGAAAAGCTTTGTGTTCTTTTCTGGTTGTTGTGTAGAAATAAAGTGGAGTTAATTATCAAACACTTTGTTGATCACGAGGAGGGTCCAGAACCCTTTCAACAGTAGCAGACCTGCAGTTAACATTAGAATGACAATAATGATAAAAAACGATGAAAAATTATTTTGTTTAAGCAGGAAAAATCCAAGCTTTGGTGGAACATAAGTAGTAGAAACCACTTTCAGCATCTTAAAAATGTCATGTTTCATTAAAAATAATATATTTTGACATAAATATTGTCCTTTTTCTACTGGCATGTAAAAAATATCATCTTTTTTTTTTGCTCATGACTGTACACCTCTGCCCTCTGTGGTTATTTATCCTGTGTTTCTCCCTCTCTCCTGCAACCCCTGCAGCGTAAAGCCAGTCAGACATGGACAGTATTGTTTTATCCAGGTAGGTCTCGCAGCGGGGAAGCGTTCGCCCCACAACTCAGGCAGCCCACAGCCCCGCTCATGCCTCAGTGATACCCTTCCTCTATGACTCAGTGCCTGCATACATATGAATGCCCCCTCCTGCCTGACGCCCTTCACGCCTCGGAGCCGGGTCCGGGTTCCGAGGGGAGCGCCGCTAGCTGGAGCAGCGCTAGCTACACAGAAGGCTCTGAGGGAGAGATGCTGCATCCCGGCGCTAGCAAATGACCTGTAATGACACGTTGTTTGGAGTGATTTCAGTAGGCCGGTGCTTGAGCTGCGGGGTTCTTCCCTGTGGTTCACTTTGCTGACTTGCTTAAGCAACTTCTGAGCAGAATGGATGGAAGGAGAGCATCTTATGTTCTCTAGTCGAAAGAGAGGAGAGCTGACGCGCCTCTAAAACGTTTAACAAGCATCACCTTTTGCTTTGTCGACACTGGAGCTGACATTGTGGAATCAGAACAAACTGTTAACATTTCAAATCACATAAAGAAATCACGAGAATTTTATCTAGAGACAGAGATTTTTTTTCTCTGTCTGTGCTGTCTATATTGTACGACCGAGAATTAGGGTAAAGCTAAGATAATAAACTAAATACAAGAAATAGTCATAATATTGTAAAAAAAAAAGTCGCACGAGAATTGACTCTTACTGTTATGAGTATAAAGTCATAGTAATATGTACGACAGAGTCTTAGCGCCAGACTAAGAAAAAAAATACAACTAAAAGGTCATTATAATCATATGAGAATAAACTCACATTAAAGAATAGGGTCATAATAACACAAGAGAAAAGTTGCAATATTACAGAAATAATTGCATGATAAAATTTATATGAGAATAAAGCTGTAATAAGATGAGAAAAAATGATATAAAAATAGTCATATTACCATAATAAAATCGTAATTATCAAAAGAAAAAAAGTCCTATGACAATGAAGTTGAAATAATATGAAAATTAATTCAAAATATTGCATAAAAAAGTTGTAATATTAGGAAAATAGAGTAGTAATTATTTGATTCTCACCAAAAATTCAAAACAGAAAAACTAAAATGAGGAATGCTAAACATCTTGTGAGGTTTGCTCTGGCATTGGTTTTACAAATAGGACATATTTCATCTTTTAACATATCAGTTTCAAATTATCAGTAGGGCTGAGCAGATGATGAATCACAGACTGGACCAGTTGGTCACATCACATCTTGATACCTACGCCATGCTCTCATCAAAATGACTTTTATAACTTTCTTTATCCTGCTGACATTTTGTCTTTAATCTTGCAATTTCAAAAAAGAATAAAAAAATATCTCAGCCTGTCATTCATATTAATATATATTAAAATAATAAGAATGAAAAATAAAAATAAAAAAAAACATGGAAACATAATGAAAATTTGAATTTGGCGATGAAGATGCCGACAACTGCTCTGCCTAATTAGCGAGTTCATTTCCCTTTTGTGCCGCCCGGCTGTGTACAGTCAGTGTTTGCAAAGGAGCATCCTGATGGCTCAAAGCCAAGTCTTTATGACTTCCTGTTTGATTATCCCTGCTATACCACCGCAGGAAGTGAGCGGATGGTACCGTGGCTCCAGAAAGAGGCTGCAGTGTCCTTCCTCGGCCGTTGTGCATCACATGGAGCTGCCTACCCTCCCAATTTACACCCTCTCCAGTTCAGGAACGATACCTATTGATTTCCTATCACCGAGCCAGTGTAAGAGTAAATGGGAAGCATCGGAGCTATTATTTCTGCCGGTTGATGAAACATAAGTCTGGACTCCCCTCCCCAGCCCTCCGTGTCTTTATTAGGAAGGCCCTTTAGCCACCGAATGCCCTTGAAGCAGCGGAACAGCAGCTGTAAATTTGATGTAAATGGTTTATATACAGTAATGGCGTCCTTTGAAAATGATGCGTGTTGAAATTATTGCCGTGGCTTTAAATCCTGGGAACTTCAGCGCATGATTAATGGCGTTACACTTGGCACGGGTAAACAACCATAACGGCAGGCTGTAATTTCCACAAACGCCCAACATGTGTCACCCGGTGGGGCGAGGGGAGTGTGGCCCAAATCCGACAGAGAGAGAGAGAGAAAGAGACTTGTTCTCAGTGAACTTAGAGTCCAAATTATTCACGCTGCTGGAACTTTTACCTACGTTTGTTCACGTCGGAACTGGAAACACATCAATGTTTTTTATTGGGATTTCATGTTGTAGACCAACACAAAAGCAGCAGAAATGGAAGTGAAAAGATACATACAACCGTACATGAATTAAACTAGTGATATTATCTAAATAAATATTAGTGTTCTCTAAATATCAAATGGAGCTCTACTTTGGGTCGCTAATGGTGGTAGCATGCTGGAGGAGCTCTGGTACCTTAGTTCTGATTGGTTCATTTTGTGCACTTCAAAAACACAAATTTTAAGTGTTTGTTGTGTAGCTTCTAGTGCAAATATCTTAATGCACTTGAAATAGGACAAAACTAACTTAGAAGTAACTTTTCAGCAAGGTGCAGCAGCTGCTTATCTTAAACATGTAATTCCTTAATATTGATTGAAAAAAAAAATCAATTAAAGTACCAGTTCCACTGGAAAATGATTTCACTTAGAACAAGTTATTTTCCCATGTTAAAAGTGAAATAATCTCCCAGTGGAACTACTTTTTAAATCAGTATTAAGGGAGTATTAACTTAAAATGAGCTCCTATATCCTGCTGAAAAGTGACTTTTGTGTTTTAGATTCTAACGCTTCCACCATCTTGACAGCATCGTGGTCTGTTTCCGAAAAGTTCCGAAAGTTAACTTTACTCAAACGTTTCCAGAAGGTTCCTCTCATCAACTTCACAGAATATTCCATCAAGTCTTGTGGATCGTCAAGATTTCTTTTGGCAATTGTCTCTCACTGTCTTTATTGTTAATTCATGAACTTTGACCTTAGTCTAAGTAAGAGAGGCCTGTAGGGCTTTGGATGTCGGTCTGGGTTGATCCGTGACCTCTTGGTTGAATATTGAATATAAACTTGGACTCATTTTGGTCTCCCGTGTCGGATCACCACTTTGTTTTAGACACCCCAAAAGGTTTAAAAATGTCTTTATGCTATTTCCAGACTGGTAGATGTTCATGACTTTCTTTTTCTAATGATTTTGTAATTTTTTTCAGTAATCTGTTTCTTTAGTTCTAGCCATCACGCAGGTTCTGTTTAAAGTAAAATAAGAAAATAATCATGCCTGGGTTTAGCTCTTGAAACTGAGCTGAAAAAATGTAGATTGACAACACGATTCATGATTTAACAAAGTGAAAAGACACTTTTGCCCAGAGGGCCTGGTTGGTTTGGATAAGCTTTATTTCTCTTAATGAATTAAATAATCATTAGAAAATGAATGTTTGTATTGACTCACGTAATATTCAGTGAACAATAAAATTAGCTTGATGATCTAAATGCAAAAGGAAATAAAGAAATCTGTTAGATTGATTTCACTCATCTGGGCCGTTTCCCCATCTGTTTGTCCACTAGGCTCAGTTTGATTGGGAACTAAAGTTGCGACATTTGTTACATTTTCAGCTGAAGCGGTTTGCTTTCACACTGCACTGTGTCAACCAAACCAAGCCCTTTGAAAAGCAATTCCCCTCTTTGCCTGTTTTTAGGCCCTGGTTTTGATCAAGCTAGTCCACTTCCTGCTTTTGGAGCGGTCCTTGACCCACTTGGAGTTCACGTATGCATTTGAACTGCACCAGAGTTCACTTCAACCAAACGGAAACCTTGGTTTTTAGACGGACCGGATTCCGTTTTTTTGATCCGCATCAGTCTGGTTGCATTCACACCTCCCCAACAACGGACCGCCCGGACGAACGAACCAGAGTGCTGTGAAAGCAGACCAAACAGGGCTGGCGCGAATGCTTCCTCAAACATGAACCGTGTTCTCAGTCACGTCATACTTTTCTTCCGGCGCCGCACAGAGCTACTTCTTTCCTGCAGTTATTTTCTTTTAAACACCCATTCAGCATTCCATCCCTGGACGTTTATACGGTAGGTGTTGTGTCGCTATTGTTGTAATCGCCACGGCGCTACAGGCTCCAAATAAAAGCCAGAGACAATATTCCTCCTACGGTCCAGTTTGTGTGCCCGCCGCATCCCCTACAGCTACATCCATCTCAGCAGTGTTCCTGAAATTTCTATGGATCATCAGGGGGAAACACAAGCTAATCTGAGCTGATTTGAAATAGGACCAAAACACTGGCTTTCCTAATCCTTCTTTTTTATTTGTTATCAGGGGCAGTGAAGAACATTTTACCCCTGTGGGAGGGAAAGACAGAGGGAGTTATTTCATGCTTCGCTGATTCTACTGTTTTTGTGAAGACTTTTCTTTTTTCTGAACCCCCTCTTTCCATACTTCAATCCATAGTGTAACTAAATTTATCAAGCCAGCATGAAGTACTCCAACACACTATATAAGGACCAAGGTGCTTTTCATAATTAAGAAGGCGTAGATGACTCTCCTTTTTCCTCTGTGGTAGCAGCAATTTAACGTTGAAGCAGATTAGACTCTGCATCTCTGAAACTGGGGCGGTGCAATTTCCTTTGCTGTCGATTCATTTGATTCATTCGACAACTGGCAAACACATGCGACACCAAGGATATCATTTGCTTCTAGAAAATGCAACACGAAGTCTCCAATTTGGATTAAAGCACACATTTGGTGGGACTCAGATAACGTCAGCGCGGCCCCTTACGTTCTCTTAAACGGCTGATAGAACAACTAAATAAACACATCTGGAGGAAACGTTACTATAAACATGTCCGGGGTGAGAATCACAGGATTTCTTCATAAGTCGTGGGGAATTATTTTAATGACCTCAGCTTGACTAACGCAAAAATAAACTTCCAGTCCTGTGTGCTGAATAATTTGATTGAATAGGTGTCTGTTCAGAGACACTACAAATAAATAGCTGTGCTTCATCCAACTGTCATGTGAATTTTGAGCGAACTTTTAAAACGTCACGACAAAGAAAATGCAAATTAAGTGGATTTACATTTTCTGGTTTGGAACGAGTCGTCCAGGCTGTGCATTTCGTCAGATGTTGATGCTACAGACAGTCGTAATGAACGACTGTCCCAAGCATAGATCACCTCTCAGAAACATCTGTGCTGGAGATTTATATGTGGACATTTTTTTTTCTCCCAAGTTTCATGCCTTAGCAGTGATCAGCACAGTTTTGCTGGTCACCTACGCTTTGCTGCGTAAGCCTTCCTCCAGAAAACAGGTGAAATAATTATGAAACTCATCATTTGAACAGCTTCAGTCAGCGAGCTCTGCAGTCGCGAAGTTGTTTTTTGTTTCTTTTTACAGTAGCAGAATATCGCAAAACTTTGCACACAATGTCGTGGAAACCCAGCTGACAACCATGAACTTTTATTCATCCAAGCTTCGAATGAAAACCAGGAGACTGTAAACATGAACGTCTTACTTTCACAAGTTTAAATTTAAATCCAGGGTATTTTTGGATAACAGACGTCCTGCTTCTGTTGATAACATATGAAGCCATGTTGTTTGTAGAGCAGGGTAAGCCGTCTTCCTTGGAGCAGAGTAGAAAAACTCAGCAGCTGTTACGCTGTGGTGCATTTTTCTTATTTTGGCCGACGCCGTAGCGCAGCAAGCAGAAGCAAAGAGGAAAAACAGCACATTGATCTGCGCTGATCTAAAACACTGCAAAAGGCACGGCGTATAACAAGCGCCATGAAATTTACACGGTACGCTTTGGCAACACAACAGCGTGGGTCATCATAAGACTATGAATTACTGGAACACCTCTGTCTCAGAGGACCACTTGAGGCTCCCTCACTGTGAAATAATTGGGTTGCAACAGTGAAACTGCTACTCCAGTGAGAGTGCAAAGGTGGCTTTTGCTCTGTTTTGCTGTTACAATACCGCAGACACGGCGGTGACTATTAATCAATCCTTGACACGCGTAGCTGACGGGACAGGAAACCAATTGTGTATGTAAGTGGGGGAAAAACTCCAGCATGGATGTGGAAGCCATCCTTTGTGTTTTTAAGCTGAGGATGGGAGCATTTTGTTTTATCTGTGATTAAATCGTTTCATTCGGATGTTAAATATAAAGGTTGTAGTGTTGCTGCCTGCTGGAGCTGCCTCAAACTTTGTAATCAGAATACATTTATGGTTGAGTACATTTGAATACAAAAATAATTGTTTTAAGCAATTCTGATAAAGAATTGTATTATAAAAATACACGTATTTGAAGCTTTTATTTCTGTAGATTTGAAAGATTATGTCTTTCAAACCCTTATTTGGGTGATATTTTAGCCTACTACTAGCTCGCCAAAGCTAATCAACAAATCCCAGATTGTTTGATTTGAAAGATTATGTCTCAAAGTCTCAAATTCAGTTGTTCAGAAAATGTAAGTATTACTTGACGTCATTAGACCTCTTTTGTTACAGAAATGTTGTTTTTGGCCCAGACAGTCACTTACTCACTCTTTTTATTGATATCATGATGAGTGTTTCGGTCATATCGTCGAGCGCTACGCCGACGTTTGGTCGTGACATTTGTAATGCATCAGTTCAGCGCTATGAAGTCCAATAGAAATTGCGTGTGTTGTAAACAATGATGCCCCAAAGCAAAAATTGATTTAATATGTGGAGGCGTGACCAAGAGGACTGAGCACCTTCGTTCACTTCATCCACTGCCATTACTAAATCTACAGGCAGACGATAAATCTAAAACAATGCTGAAAATCTACCTTGTCATTTGCAATTTCTCCTTTTTTTTGCTGATTGGCCCATTTGAAATTCCACCTGAGAAATCCCCTTCGATGGGAGAAATCCCTCACAGGAGATGAGAATTGAGAGGAATTGCTTAGGAAGGCCAGATTAACCAGGTTTCCTGAACACCTCAGCAGAGCCTCATGCTGATCGCCTCCATGCCACAGTGATGCAGTAATTCGCATGAAAAAAATCTCAGCAAAGTATCAAGTTTCTACACTGTAAAGTACATAAACCTATTTTATCGTAAGCTCACATTTATTAGTTTAAAAAGAAATCTGTTAGGAATCCATTTTTACATCACAATTCTAATCTTCAGAGAGACTGCCATTTAGCAAGGCATTTTCTCCTCTTTTTCTTGTTTTAAATCCATATTTAAACTCGTTGAATCAAAGCGCTGGAAGCAAACCCGGTACCTGGCACGCATCTACACAAGACACCTCATCTGCAGCGGGCAGATGCAGCCGCCTGTGGCAGGACCCGGGCCGCCTGTGGCAGGACCCGGGCCGCCTGTGGCAGGACCCGGGCCGCCTGTGGCAGGACCCGGGCCGCCTGTGGAAAGACCCGGGCCGCCTGTGGAAAGACCCGGGCCGCCTGTGGAAAGACCCGGGCCGCCTGTGGAAAGACCCGGGCCGCCTGTGGAAAGACCCGGGCCGCCTGTGGAAAGACCCGGGCCGCCTGTGGCAGGACCCGGGCCGCCTGTGGAAAGACCCGGGCCGCCTGTGGAAAGACCCGGGCCGCCT
>CAEGAA010028575.1:0-25351 GCA_903067105.1 Poeciliopsis infans | reverse complement strand
GAAGTCCGCTGCTCCGGCTGGAAACACTGACAACTTTGACTACGCCAACTACCACACCCTCAGTGAGGTTAGTTTAAATTAATTATCTGTGTATATGCAGAGCTAATATTAGACGGAGAATGTTTATTATGACGTCTGGTTTTACCTAACGTCATAAAAATTGAAAAACCAAATACTCCAAAATTCAACTTCAGAGTCAGGGTCGATCTTTTTGACTTACCATCAGAAGTAAAAAAAGATTACCGTTTCCAGGAGATGGTAGTGGCCGAGAATCCAAAGTTGGTCAGCTAGACGGTGATCGGTCAAAGCTGTGTCATAATGGCTTCTAGGTTTCTAGCCCACATGCTGAACACAACACAGGAGAGATGGAATAAGTGAAAGTAAATTTATTGAGAACACACTAAATGGAAATCATGAGGTGATGCGTCTGGTCCAGGGAGGGAATAGGCTCACGAGCAATCGGCACTCTATCAGAGGCAGATTAGGGAGAAGGTAAGTTCAATGCCGTCGAAGACAGGAGTGATAACAGGCTGTTGGAAAGATCTTACTTGTGGGATGAAGGTTTGAAGTTTGGGAGGGTTTGCTGAAGTGTCTGGGGTCTTTGCCTCTCTGCCGAGCCAGGTGGTCCAGCGCTTAGCCACAGAAATCCAGAAGGCAACGATGGAGTGCGGACAGGTAAGTTCAGGTGCAACGGAGACAGAGGAGTGGTGCGGCTGCCAGTCGAGAAACCATTACTGGCTAACACCAAAGTACTGGCAGTCATCTCCTTTTGTACTCCCTGCCTGATGATCAGTTATGACTCAGGTGTGCAGGATGACAACACACAGCTCCAGGGAGGTGAGTCTGGCGCCATCTGCTGGCTGTATAGTGAGTAGCGACAGAAAAACCCACAAAGGAAGCAAAAACCCTGGAACACAACACTACAAGTGTCGTCCACTTTATGTTCTTAAGGTAGAAGACGTTTCAGAAAATCTAGTCTTTCTAAACCAGTGGTTCTTAACCTTTTTTGAGGTACTGAACCCACCAGCTTCATATGAGCATTCACTGAACCCTTCTTTAATGATAAATATATGATTTTTTTTTCAAAATTCAAAACATAGGTATACTAAATATTTAATTCAAAAGCTGAATATTTAGTTTCTCAACTATATTTAGCTTTCAAATTATATTTAGATTTCAAATATTTAGTTAAGAAGCTAAGTACTTAGTTTCCAAAATAGGTATTTACCCTAACCCTAAAGAAAGTGGTCGGATGAATATGTACAACATGGATTCACATGTAACATGGATCCTATTCTGTGTATAACAGAACGGGATGGGAGTCGGCGTCCCATCTGCATGACATGCAATGCCAAGTTGAGCAACTCTAGTCTTGCACCAGCAAAACTAAGGGAACACTTCTTGATGCTGCATGGAGACGGGGAAAAGTAAACGACAAAAAACAAATAAAATTTCAAATGAAAAAAAATTAAGTTATTAAAAAATGTTAAATTCTTTTTATTTATTTTTTTTAATCCAATTTTATTTTTAATTAGTAAAATAGAAAAACAATATTTTTGGGGGCTGAAATTCTTTTATGGGGCCGAAATATTTTATTTGGGGCCGGAATAAAGTAATAGTGTAACTTGTTGTGAGTTCATGCACTGTGTTGGTTTTGTTCTTTGAGCAAGGTGATGTTCATGCAATGACTCATTTTGTGCACCAGTAAAAAAAAAGCATATATGATTTTGATTTTTACAAATATATGAATGCCTGTCATGATTCCAGGCCTTCAGCTCCACCTGGAAACATGATTCCAGGTGATTGCTCATTACCCTCACATACACTGTGCTGCTCCCTATTTAAGCAGCTGCTCGGCACCAGCTCAGTGCGAGACCGTCTGTTGCCCCAGTCACAGTTTTCAAGCCTTGTCTCAAATTTCAAACAGTTTTCTGACCACAGATTTGCCTAGTCCTTTGGCAGCTGGAAGATTTCTGACCTCCTGTTGATGAACCCTGCCTGTGTCTGAGTCTGATTCCAGTTTGCAGAATGTTGATTTTACCACATTTTTGCATCTGGATCACACTAGAACTGCTCCAATTCCAAAACTACAACACCTAGACTCTTCAAACCTAGACTAAATTATTCTCAACTAATAGCAGAAATTATTTAAAAATATGTTTGTGATTTGTAAAACTGCAGAAAAGGGAAATTTTACCACGTTTTTTGGATCTCTGTTATAGTATAACTGCTTCATTTCCAAAACTACAACACCTAGACTATTCAAACTGAGACTAAATTATTCTGCTATAGTAGCAGAATAGTTTAATCCATGTTTGGGATTTGTGAAACCTTCACGTGTCATAAAGTGTGGTGGTGGAGGTGGTGAGGCAGACGCTGGAGACCCAGGTAAAGTGAGTAGTGAATATTTAATGCACAAACAGTCCAGAAAACAGTCAACGAAGTCCGCGGCCAGGCAGCACGGCTGAGCGGAAGCCAGGGCTCAACACCGGTAGCAACTGGCCATACAGGCGGAAAACAACAGCAACAAAAGTACGACGACTTCAGCAATACGACAAGGACCCGACGAGGAACAAAGGACACAGGAGGGACTAAATACACTGAGGGTAATCAAGGGAACAAGACACACCTGGGAACAATCAAGGGGAAGACAGGACAACGAGGAGACTCAGGACACAGAGACTCAGAATAAAACACAGAAAAACACAGAACCTGACAACGTGATTTGGAAAACTTTACTAAAGTTTAGATTAATATTCACACTTGTTCCATGCAGTTTTTTTTTTTTTATTATTTAATTCTAATTCTTGAAGTTTCACAAATCAGATAAAGGTTTCACAAATCACAAACATGGTTCTAAATATTCTGCTACTTGTTGAAAATAGCAGGTCTATTATGTCTATATGTTGTAGTTCTGGAGCTGGAGCAGTTCTCGAGTGATCCTGATGCAAAAAAGTGGCAAAATTACCCTTTACTGAAGTTTCACAAATCACAAACATGGTTTTAAATATTTTGCTACAGAGCAGAATAATTTAGTTCTGGTTTCATGAGTCTATGTGTTGTAGTTTTTACAACAACTAGACTGTTGTAAAAACTACAACAGTCTGTAGACTGTTGTACAAATACTGAACCAATAACGTGCCCAACTCTGTCTAAGGCATCTTGGGTTGTGGTGCAAATCAACGTTAAAAAGGCACATCGTTTGTGGATTTAGGATAACTACACCTAAAGCCCTAAATGCTTCACAAACACCAATGTTTCACAAAGTAGGCCTAAGTTTTAATTCAACAACCACACCCCTAGACACACAACCATTTCCATCTAGAGAATAGCATACTTCTTCGATGCAGAAGCGTCTTTAATCCTTCCGCATCGATTAAAGATGCGGAAGGAAGTGAAAAATTTGTTGGAATCTCCCTTTAGTGATTTCCCGAATCGAAAGCTAGAATTGGAAACCAACTTCAGCTTTGTCATGAGGATAAAGTCAACAGTGACACAGTGATACACAGTATTCAGCTATTGAATACTGTGTATCACTGTGCTTTAAGGTTTGTAACAGGTAGCAAACGTCTTACACATCATTGTGAGTTGTATTCAAAAGCTGAATGACCTCCTTTAAGCGTACGGACAAACAATTTGTAGGAGCTATTTCTCCATTTTCAGTTAAATCTTGGAATTTATAATATTTAGTTCAATTTGTTTTTCTCATTTTCTAGTTTATTCATAATTAGAATTTTTGTTTAATTTGTTATTTAAGATATGTTCTTTGGTTAGTAGTTCACTTAGTTAGTTAATTAATTTCAGTTTGGGACGTGGTTGTTTCATGGTATAAATAGGTGGATTTTAGGAAGGTCATTTTACAGGTGGGTGGTCATAAGGCTTTTTGCCAGTCTATTCAGTCAGTCAGACAGTCTATCAGCTTATAACTTGCTCAGTTTTGCCTGAGCTGTAGAATAAAACAAAGAACTGCATTTTTGGCTTTTTTGCTCTTTTTGGACTGCGTAAGCCAGAATCCACGGTGCATCATGGTGACTATTTGAGCTGAATTCACCATTTGCTTTGATCACCTTTAAGTCTTAAGTTTTTTGATTTTTGAAGTTGAGTTGTGGGACAAATAATCACTACACAATCACCTGATGATCCTGATTTATTAATCTCTATTCGGCTTTACTCCAGCATATTCTCTTACGTAAATCTGTTGTTTCCTTTTCTTTGCGATCTAATAACATTTTTCTTTTGCATATTCTACGTGTTCAAACTGAACAGGGGAAGCAAGCATTCAGTGTTTGGCTCCTGCAGCGTGAAATCTGCTCCAGTCGGAACTCAAGATGTCAGAATTGATTTCATTGGATTTATTTCCATCGCTTCTTAAAAACAGGTAACAAGGTTCAATTAAACAGTGTCACTGCTTTTAAATAGTTTTCTATTGTTTTACACTTGTGCATATGTATCAATTGGTTTTATTTTGTAACCAGGTTGCTGTGTGTTGCAGACTTCTGCCCAGGTCCCTCTTGAAAATGAGATCCAGATCTAAACCGGGTTTACCTGGATAAATAAAGAAAATAAAATCAAAAAGGAAAACGGGAAAAACAGTTGCCCATTTAGTCTCCTCGTGACTCTTGTCGTATTTCAGGTTTTTTTTTCTTGAAATAGTTTATATGAAAAAAGACAAAATATTGTCTCATGCTCTTCAAGGGAGGATTTATTTTCCAAAAATCTCATGTTAATATCTCTCTTTTTCTTATTTTATCTTTTATAAACTTTATTTATTACAATAAACAACCATACAATTGTACTGTGGATATAACACAAAAATACAATAATAATAATTTACTAGGGGGAGCATAAAATAAAGCATGAAGACAAGAAAATTATAGTCAAAATAAATATGCATGAAGCATGTTAGTATCTCTCATGTACAAAATGAAACACTACATTTACGCATGTATTGCGTGTGAGATGTAAATATTTAGTTTTACTTGGTGTTTGGTTGAGAGGTTTGCTCTGCTTATCCAATCAGACAGACGGGCAAGTGTGAGGACCCGTGGCTGCCTTTTCTTTCTGCCCGAATGTAATAAAGCGATAACCAGCTTAAAATACATTCTTCTGTAGATTTTATAAATTTTTCTTGTAAAAATCTTTAGTTGATATGTAATTTAGGTGAAGATATGGATATTGTTTCATACTATGTTACCGATTGTAAACATTTGTTCACAGGCATTGAAAGAGAAAGTCTTTATCGGGCTTCGATCGCCCTCCCATTGACATTTCTTACCAAACTTCACTTGTAAGCACAACATGTTGGCACTAGAGTGATGAGGTAACGAAGCAAAACAGAATACTGTAATTTCTAAAAGCTAGAAAGTTTTCTGGGGCCACAGAGAGGATGTCTCAGCTGCTAAGACTTCTCTCGGCGGCTGTTTTGCCTCTCTGCCGGGCCAGAGGAGCCCGAGGTCGCACACTGGGTTCAGTTAGCTTCGCGGTTCGGGTAGGTAACTGCTGCCTGTTTCTCATTCTCTGCTGTAAACATCACTGACCCTTTCAGGGACGCTTCAGGAGTTGAATAGACACATTTTACTGTAATACAGCTAAATCGAAACATAATTTTGCGTAACAAAAACATCCCTGAATTGAACATGAGGCCAGATTTAGCAGATTTTCTAAAATCTTTTCTATTTTGTTCTACGATTCGACCTCCGCTGTATTTTTCAAGCTCAAGTTTCACCTCACGTGTTTAATCAACAGTTAAGATTTTGTTTTCATATCTACTCCATTATTATGTCGGAAACCGATGCTTTGCTCGGGATATTGCTGTTTCAGGTTTTGATCAAAGGTTTTAAAACGATGCTGAAGTTGACATCTGATCAGCAGCTTCACATTCGGCACGAGACGAAAGGGCCATTTACCAAACCGAGGCAACATTTGAGTAGTTGGAGTTTAAAATCTAACATACATGGAATGTTCAAACATGAGGCGGGTTGCATCACATTAATTATAAACGACATTAAACACAGTTTATCATTATTATTTGAAAAACGTTAATTGTATTGTGAAAACACAAATGTGTAAATTCTATAACCTTTTAGCTATCAGACCACCTTTCATGGGTTCCTGCTAAAAATATCAACTAAATGTAGTTTTTGAGGACGTCAAGTCAGCTGTGATTAGGATTGAATCATGGTGGAAACATTACATCATTCATTCAGAGATGCAGTCTCATGCTGTGAAACTCATGGCCACTAATAAGAAAAGGACCAACTCAATAATAAACTGAACTTGACCGCATTGTTTAATTACCAGAATCAAATGATAATATAGCTGACTTTGAAACTGTTCATCTGTATACTGTATATAAATGAGATGCTTTCTTTTATAAAGTGGATTGAGATTACATTTGTTTGACAGTTGCATTTGTCACTGTATCAATAAAATAAAGAAGTTGATGTAAACAGCTTTTCATGGCGAAGCTGTGTTACAGAAAGGTTAAAAGTTTAGTCTTCATAAAAAAAAGAAAACAAAGACGGCTGAGATAGTTTATGTCTTGTTAACAATTAAAACAGGTTAATACCAGAAAGGTGAATTAATCACTCTAAAGAGCAAAACCTGCTGAATATGCGTAACGTCCATTTTGCTTCTCCACTGATCAGTGGCATTAAGTGTCATTAGACTCTATTAAAGAATAGTTCTGGGACAACAGCAAACAATATTTTATTGTTTTATTTTATTGTCAGCTTTGCTTCTGCAGTCCAGAACTTATTCAAACTTATTTTGGATGAATGCCTGGGTGAACACATTAAAACAATTCTACATTAGAATGAAGGTTGCTAAAGGTTATTAAAACAATGACAGAGCAGATTTGTGGTGTTATCAAAGCACTATCCCGACCAAAACAAATATATTCTTTCCTCATACTGTGGAATCTGGAGGTGATTTTATCTGAGTCTGTGTGGTTCCTGTTGGTAGAGTCTTATAACTGTGTTCTGACATTGTCTTTTTTTTTTCAGGACTATAGTTTTTTCAGTCAAAGTCAAGCTAATTTCTCTTCTCGTCAAAGAACCTGGTTAGCTAAGCGACGCGTCTATTCTACTGAGCCAAAAGGTGAGAGCTGCTGGATATGATCATCTGCTCAAATAAAAAAACTATTTCTTTTGATTGTTATTTGAAACTTTTTGTGAAGCTATTTTATTACTGTTATATGCAGTAATAAACAATTAGAAAAAAGATTAGATGTGTGGGATGGGTATAGGGTAACATGTTTTTATGTTTTGATAATCTTTTATTGATATTTATAGATACACTTTCTATAAATAGCATAGAATGCATTGTTTTATGTTTTCAATGTAAAGTTGTGGAAAGGGCCTGCAGACGGAAATTAGCTCCAGAGCTAAAACCTGTTGCACAGCATCTTTTCATATATATATATTTTTTACTAATACTCCTATATGTGGTCCTTGTCAAATAAATCACTGTAACAAACCGGGAGCAGAATACTCATAAGTTTTCTTTAAAGGGGCAGAATTATGTCAAATTGACTTTTTTGAGCTTTGTGTTATGTTATTCCCTCATCAAAACATACCTGGAGTGTTGCTTTGATCCTTTCGTGCATGTTTGATCCTTTAATCTCCCATGGCAACCATTTTGCTCCTTTAGACTAGCCAGCAGCTTTAGCAAACACCTGGTAGAACAACTCATTTGCTACTTCTCAGTGCAACACTAGAATAAAAAGTCATTAAAGGGTTAATAGAGGAGCCATGTTGTGATGACGTACTGAAGGTGAAGTTACAGAAAGAGTCAAAGTTTCTTAAAGAGACAGAGGCCCAATTTCAAGGTGTTAAAGTACAAAGTCAAATTTCTCTTAAGTCATATTGGACACATGGAGCATTCTTATAATAACTAAAGTTAACATAGTTACTTGATTGTGCTGCAAAAGGGCACTATGTAAAACTGCTCCTTTAATCAGGTGACAGGATGTTGAGGTCTTTTCACACGTAGCAGTAAAAGTCACTGCTGCATGTGACTTTTACATGTTTTCCTGTTCAAACATCCCTGTATATTGCACATTTTGAAGCTACATCTCATTTAAATTATTTCAATAGAATATATATTTTTATTGCAAAATCAGTCAATGCCATTTTATAACACAGGAGGTTTTGCTGTGAAATATTTGTCGGCTCTTATATTTTAACATTGCCAATCATCATGGAAAGAATTGCCTCTTAGTGGTGCAATAAATCTTCTTGTCTGCATTTCAGATGGAAAAGAAGGAACACCAGCAGGAGATGGGGGAGGACGACCAGGTGGAGGAAAGAGAGGAGGTGGAGGGAAAGACTGGTGGAATTGGATGCAAAAGGTTTGTCAGAGGAAAAAAAGCAACAACAATAAAATTATAATATTTGTAAGGTTTACAAATAGCTTACAAAGGATAGAACATAGTGTTCTATCCTTTGTGCAGATCATTGCAGAGTTTCTCCCTGTTGGTTAAGAGTAGCTTGAGGGTTGCATTCTACAGATGAAGTTGCACCTGCACAAGTCTTCCCTTCTGCATCTTAAAAAAAAGAAATTTTGCTTTGGAATCTAGTGAGAAAACTGTAAGATGTCAAACGATGTGTGTCTTGTGGGTTATTTATTTTTGCCCTGTGCCAGTAAAGGCCTCAGATCATCTTTAGTTGGTGCTGGATTTGTCTGTTTTCAGGGCGACTTCCCCTGGGATGAGAAGGACTTCCGCTACATGATGCTCACTGTTGCTGGAGTCAGCTCGGTGCTGCTCTACTTCTACTTCCGAGACACGGGCCGAGAGATCAGCTGGAAGGACTTTGTGCACCGCTACCTGGGCAGAGGCCTGGTGGAGCGGTTGGAGGTGGTTAACAAACGGTTTGTCAGAGTCATCCAGGTACCGGGAGCGGATGCTGAGGGGGTGAGGTGATGTTAAAATCTATTAATGGTTGTTGCAACACAGCAAAAAAATACATCAAAATATTTCTCATCAATACCTTTGATTTAACATTGAACAGCCATCCTGTAGTTAACCTGCTTCTGTTTCAGACCGTTACATTCAGTCCTTTCTGTGTTCCTCAGAGTTATGTGTGGTTCAACATCGGAAGCGTTGATACATTTGAGAGGAATCTTGAGGCTGCACACATGGAACTAGCCCTGGAGCCGTCACACCGGACCATGGTCATCTACAGCTCTGAGAGTGACGGGTGAACTTAACCCTTCTATACCCAAAGAACAAAGTTTGATCTTCACTATGGAGGAAAAAATGAGAATTACAATTTATTTGGTCAATTAAAAAAAAAAAAAGATTCATTAAGTTTGAAGAATACTGGGCTGCAGAGGTAACGCTTCACATCAGCATGTCCACCTGAAAACGTCTTTAAAAAATGGATTTTATTTCAGTCATTCCTTCCATGAGTTGAACTGATTTTCAAGTCAAAATAAATACAAGTTGTAAAACACGCTTGTCAAACAAAATGATTGTTCTTGGTGGGTTAACATCGCTATGGAGACACAGGAAGTACATCGGTGAAAAAAATTTAAACTTCCAGATTTTCCATATTTAAATCTTAAATTTGATCAATTGTAAATTTATAAAATACATATATCAATACATAAATTGTATCAATTTATCACCCATCCTACTCTGAACATCAGCCCTGATGGTCATAAAGGTTGGAACAACTTATTATGAAAGTAAATTCAAGATTTGTCCCATTCCATCCACATGCAAAAATATAGAGAAAACTTGTTCTTTCTGGGCTTTTTGTGTGATAGAGGACAAAGTAATAACAACAAAGTTGCTTTATATTCTGTGTATTGGTGAATCAGCTGAGCAATAAACAGGTCTGATGAGATTTCTGTAACATCTCTGAATGTTTTGCTCACTTGAACAGTATTATTTTTAGATTTCATATTGCTGCATTGAAATGTTACGATATAGTTCAGTAGATTTTTTTTTTCTTACATCCTTACAGCTCCTTCTTGATGAGCATAATTCCTACTCTGTTGCTGATTGGCTTTGTGTTGTTCACATTCCGGCGTGGACCAATGGGAGGAGGGATTGGTGGGGGAAGGAGCCCCTTTAGCATGAGTGACTCAACAGCCAAGATGATGAAGGATAACATAGATGTCAAGTTCAAGGATGTGGCTGGCTGTGAGGAAGCTAAGCTGGAGATCTTGGAGTTTGTGAACTTCCTGAAAAACCCACAGCAGTACCAGGACCTGGGAGCCAAGATCCCCAAGGTGTGAGCAGCCAGGACTGTCAGAGGGGAAGTCCCCCGTCCTCATTCTTTAGTTGGCTAACAGTCGGTTGATGAGTGTGTTTTCACAGGGTGCCGTTCTGTCTGGACCTCCTGGCACAGGAAAGACTCTGCTGGCCAAAGCCACAGCAGGAGAGGCCAACGTCCCCTTCATCACAGTCAATGGCTCTGAGTTCCTGGAGATGTTTGTCGGGGTCGGTCCAGCAAGGGTGAGTGGAACAGGCCCCGTTGCTGTCCAGTGCAGTGCTTTTGAGAAAATGAGAGTTGAACTAACACGGCTTCTGTGAAGGTGAGGGACATGTTTGCCATGGCGAGGAAAAATGCCCCATGCATCCTCTTTATAGATGAGGTTGATGCTGTGGGGAGAAAGAGAGGAGGAGGAAACTTTGGGGGACAGAGTGAACAGGAGAACACGTTAAACCAGCTGCTGGTTGAGATGGACGGTACAGCCACATTCTACTTTAGAGGCTGCTGCATTTTTTTTTTCTGTTTTAAAATTTTGTTATTTTGTTTCTCAGGTTTTAACACATCTACTAATGTAGTGGTCCTTGCTGGAACCAATAGGCCGGACATCCTGGACCCCGCTTTGATGAGACCAGGACGCTTTGACAGACAGATTTACATCGGTACACTCAGTCTTTCTGTTTACTGCAGCTTACAGTTTGTGTGGGATTCTGGTTAAACATCAGGCTGTTATGGAAAGCTGACATGTACCACCAGATCACTGAAAATATTCAAGGTGGTCTTCAGATTGTCTGCCTCAGAGGACATGTGTTGAAAGACCAATGTACAGATACTTGATGCACATCACTGATGGTTTTTCCCTCCTCCTCTCAGGTCCTCCAGACATCAAAGGCAGGGCTTCCATCTTCAAAGTTCACCTGCGACCAATCAAACTGGATCCCAGTCTGGATAAGGATGCTCTCGCAAGGAAAATGGCAGCTGCCACACCAGGATTCACTGGTGTGTAACATCTACTTCATTCATGTGAAGCTTTAATTTATTGTTCTTAAGCTTTTGAATTACAGATGAAATTGAACTACTTTGCAATAGCTGTGAAGTAAATTTCTCAACGTTGGTCAAAGACTAATGTATAAAAATTGCATTCGTCAACATTATTGACAAATAGATTGATACATTCAATCCAATCTTAGATGATGCTTTGTATTTTTTGGTCAATGAATCAGGTGCTGACATTGCCAATGTGTGCAATGAAGCAGCATTGATAGCTGCCAGGTACCTGAGCCCCGCCGTCAACCCAAAGCACTTTGAGCAGGCAATCGATCGCGTCATCGGAGGTCAGTCACCAACTTTATCTGTGTTGCTAGCTTTTTTTCACATTGCCAGTGAAAACCTTGTCTTTTATGTCTTTTATCATGTAAAATAGGAAGAGCTAAGAGATGGACTGAAAAGAACATTTACTAGACAGTATATTTCATATTTATGTTTGACATTATCTGCCTGTGTTCAGGCCTGGAGAAGAAGACTCAGGTCCTGCAGCCGACAGAGAAGAAGACAGTAGCATATCATGAAGCCGGCCACGCCATCGTGGGCTGGTTTCTGCAGCATGCCGACCCGCTGCTCAAAGTATGGAGTCTGTACACGGCACAGTCACATCATGGCATCAAAATCAACTTCAAATTGTATGCCAATATTAAATGAAGGCTGAGGAGTTTGTCATGAGTTTCTATTCAGAGTAAGCACAGACTGTTATAGACACCAAACTGAGCCTTTGCTCAATAATTAACTAGAAAGAAAATAAAACCATCAGAATCATCATCCAGCAATGCAAGGGTGATGCTGCTCTTCTTGTCATTAGAAAATCAGTTTTTCTGTGTCGCCATGCTGGAAAGCACTTAAAATGGATGCTATGGCTAGAAAAGTATCGGATAAATTCAGCCTGTTTACCATTCGGTCTACTTCTATAAAGTTACTAGCAGAACATCCTACTTGCTGCATGTTACTAGCAGAACATCCTACTTGCTGCATGTAAGATCGTATGCTTTGGTGTTTCAACACACGTACACAGAACACTGGGTCTTAGAAAGAATGGGATTTTTAAAACTCCTGGTCCTGGTTCATTACGGAGTAAGATTTATTTGTATGGGTTGCAGAAGAACTCTTCAAACTATTAGCGTCCAAATAAACGGACAGGAGTAAACATAAACCACCCCAAAACTTAATTTCATGCTAAAAAGCAGGAGCTGGTATTGGTCCTTGTTGAGCTCTTTTAAGAGATTCACCAAGTTTTTATTTTGCAAGTCCAGTTGCAGCTCAGGAGGTCTGGCAACCAAGGTATCATCTTGGTATTCTGCTAGAAATGGCTGCACCTGATCATCAGCTAATAGTTTTTAGTAGTCATGTCAAGTTTTATATTTGGGAATATAAAAGCATATTTTATATTTCCAAATATGAAATATGCCTCCTGGACAGCAACAGTTGGACACATGTAATTCAGGAACAGAACCAGTGAAGGAGGAATTTGTTCTCTCCATGAAGTAGAGCTGGAGGTTTTACCGTGCTTACACCCAAGGGGCAAAGATATCTGGGTGAGTTTTTCCATGGTGGAGCAGATGTATCCAAATTCAAAGGCCCAGATTCACATTAAAAGCTTTTACTTTGCCCAGAGGATTGTCATGAATCCCTTGTGTAGTTTTGCAAACGTTGCTGTTGAGCACATGTTTTGTGTTGTAGGTCTGTGTAGATAGAGGATCTTCACAGTATTCCAAGACAAAACAATTGATAGCGCCTCATGTAACTGCACAGTTGCTACTACTGCAATGTATTTAAAGAGCCTTGCCTTGTTTTCAGGTGTCCATCATTCCACGGGGGAAGGGTTTGGGTTATGCTCAGTACCTGCCCAGAGAGCAGTACCTCTACACCAAAGAACAGCTGTTTGACAGAATGTGCATGATGCTGGGAGGGCGTGTGGCCGAGCAGGTCTTCTTTGGACGAATAACCACAGGAGCTCAGGATGACTTGAAGAAGGTCACACAGTCGGCCTATGCGCAGGTACACACACACACACACACACACACACACACACACACACACACACACCCTTGCAGGGTCCAAGTAATATGGAGGAAGGGGACTCTGTTGAGTTGTGACACTTCTCTCTGTTTGCTGATGTTCAGGTGGTGCAGTTTGGGATGAGTGACAAGGTAGGGCAGGTGTCGTTTGACCTGCCCCGGCAAGGTGAGATGGTACTGGAGAAGCCTTACAGCGAGGCGACAGCTGAGCTCATTGATGAGGAGGTCAGAGGACTGGTGGACCGAGCGTATGACCGCACCCTGCAGCTGATCACCGACAAGAAGGACCTAGTGGACAAGGTGAGATGTTTATCAGGTGGCACAGGAGGGAGGTCAGTATTGTTCCCTACGTTTAAAGAGGTAGGGACATAGTTTCATATTGTAGCTGTCAAGCTACTGTGTTAACTTCAGTTGTTAAGCACATGCTGTATGTATCAAACATAACTGAGAAGAAATTTGACGCCTTAAATTTGGGCCTTTGTCTCTTTAAAAAGCTGATATTCTTCCTGATATTGTCACAATAAAGCTCCTTCATAATTCTCTTTACAACTGTTATGAGTATTTGACTGACAGGTAGGTCATAAGATGAGCTCGACAAACAAAATTACAGTAGGTGTTTGTTAATTGCTGCTGCTAGTCTGGAGGAGTTGATTAGGGCAGGTTCAGACAGGTGCTCTGTGAGGGACAGTAAAGCCTGGTGGGTTGCAAGGCTTATAGTACACTCGGCACCCTGGCATAACTACCAGCTGTTTAAAGACGTTGTTGGAAAGCTTTAGAATTTTTACACTGAAGGGATTCTAATGCTCAGAAAGATAGTGTTGGTTTGTTCTTAGCTGGTTTGATTTTGAATATATGTTAGTGAGGCTGAACAACCACTGGGTTTAAATGTTCCCATTTCCTGATCGTATCAATGCTGCTACTCAGTGCAGACGTTTGTGGGTTGGACTGATACAGAGATTTACAGAGGTTGTCTTTGTCGCTGTGCTGAAATTTCTGGATTCCCACAGGTGGGTTGGTGTAATTTATTGAGTTGAGCTTTTATGTTTATCCTTGGTGTCATCCTCAGGTAGGGAAGCGTTTGCTCGAGAAGGAGGTGCTAGACAAAGCAGACATGGTGGAGCTGCTGGGTCCTCGGCCATTCAAGGAGAAGTCAACCTACGAGGAGTTTGTAGAGGGGACAGGGAGCTTCGAGGAAGACACAAGCCTTCCAGATGGCCTCAGGGACTGGAACCAGCAGAGAGGAGGGGAGTCGGAGGAGACAGATCCAACCCAGGACAGGCAGCAGGCAGTGTAAGATCTGAGGAATCTGGAGAAAACTCATCCAGCTGGACAGAACTACATGAAGCTGCTGACTCTGAATTTTGGTGCTTTATCAGAGAGCTGTGGTGCAGCTAACAGTCAACTATTTCTCTTCAGAGAGGAATGATCTTTACAGAGCCATAAGATTTCCCAGCTCTCCAGCCTGCAAAATTTAACTACATTGGGACAGAACAGAGTCAACATAATGCTTTCTTTATTTCTTTTACAAAATGTCTGTCCTCCTGATAATGAGGAAGAAATACTCGACTCGAGGAATGTTTATGCGGCCAAACAAGGCTGATATGTTTTTAGAAATGAATCGGATGTTTTTCCATCAACATGTTACAACTCATCTCAACGTCCTGCTTCACAGCAACACAGCAATTTTCATTTGTATTTTACCTGAGCTTGGACTTATCATAAGGATATTTTAATTATATAAACTGTGCGATCACAGGTGCCTGTAGATTTTACATTCAGGTAGAACAGTCACATCACATTCTGCTCAGCAGATGAAACCTGCTTTATTCTGTGTTGTCTGTAGTTTCAGTGGTTTTCAAGGTGTAAAGTAACTTTGTTAACTTTGTTTTGGTTAATAAGGTTAACCAGAACTTGATCTTGTTGTGGTCAAGTTTAGTCTTTCTATCTTGAGCATCTTTAATGTCGTCTTCAACTTTTAAATGCGATTGTGTTAAAGATGCCTGGACGCGGTTGGAAATGCAAAAGTTTCCTCACCTTGTTGAGACACATTCAACACATTCTGGCTCATTCAGAGATAACATGTTTTTGTAGCATCTCAGATAGTCACATTCTCACACTATGGCTGACATTAACAAGGGTGGGAATCAGACTTGTGCTTTTGAGTTACTGCAGCTGCAAAAAAAACTCTTGATCTTGAGGAGTTTAATTCTGTAGATTTATTTGTACAGTAATGCTTGAAAGTTTGAACCACCCAGACATGGTCATTGTTTTTCTAAAGAAAAATCATCATGTGAAATTATTATCCAAATCTCAAATTGTAAAGCAGACCTTGCAAATAAGGGACACCAAAAAGATACATATTTTCATTATTTATTCAACAAAAGTATTTTATCTGTCAAAAACAGATACCTAGTGGCCATTTGTAAATGATTTGTCTTACAGTGGATGGACGAAGATGGAATCTTTTAGAGATGGTTTCGTAGCTTTCCCCAGACTGACGAGCTGTCGCTACCTTCGTCCTGATGTCCTCAGATGTCTCCTTTCCTCTCAGCATTGTCAATCTGTTCTTTATGCAGATCGACAATGCTAACCAACAGTGGTTTGGTTAGTTTTCCTCTTGCGCCTCAAAACCTTTCCCAATGATGTCTCATTTGATTGGTCTGCTCAGATTACTTGAGCACTCACATGTGTTTCACCTGAGCCTTTTAGCTAATTGACCTTACCAGTTCAGCTGTGGTTCAATTACTTTAGCAGATGCTCTGATTCCATGTTTTTGAAACATGTTTAAAGTGCACTGTCATGGCAAAAAAACCAATATCTGTGTCATTCCTTAGACACTGGGAGTAAAGGACGCGTTCAAACCGTGAAATTCACAAAAATTCTTTATCTAGAAAAAATGCAATTACAAAGACGACAATAAATCAGTTTTACAAGTCCTTTTTCCTTTGTTCCAAAAAAAAACAAACAACACACAACTTATACAGTCAAAAACTGTATCACGGCTTTTCTAGGTAAAACTTATCTAAGCAATCTGTCAATATAACCCTAACCCTACAGGAAGTAAGCCTGTGGCCTGAACAAATATCAGTCTTCTTAACTAAATATGATTTTTTTTAAAAATCATACAAATAACTTAAATATGTCCTATTTATGGCTTTAACATGCACCTTTATTTTCAAAAGATTTTTTCTTACAATATAAATCTCAAGGCATATGCAACATTACTGTATGAAAAAGCTACAAGAGTGCTACATCTGAGTACAATGGCAACACACTCGCACGCTGAAGCTGCACTTCTTAAACCTGACCAGCAGGAGGCAACAACTTCCCTGGTATCAAGTCAGCTCAGGAGAGTTGGCTGCTGTTTCTGCTTCTAAATATTTTTGACTACTTATTTCAAAAATATTCTAAATTAAATTAAACAAAAAATATTATGGATAAAGAAAAAAAAACGTAATTATCCTACACACCGGTGGCAAAAAACAAAACACCGAATGATTATTTAAAACTGACTACAGCAGAAAAATGCTTGGTGTTTTCTTGTCTTCTGGTGGTTTGATGTTTTTTTTTCCTGGTTTATTTCCACTGGAGGACCACTGAGAAAAGCAGAGATGCAGCAAAAAGACAAAGGGACACGAAGATGGTAGATGCTCCTCCACAGTCCTTAGCATCCTCCTGGTGCACCAATCACACATTTTGTTAAAAATAATATTTGCTAAAACATACCAAGATTTTACCTACATAGTTGCTCAGCACTTACAAATATAATCCTACAACAAAATGTTCATTTTCAGCGCTGACCTTTGGGTGGTAGGAGTGACAGGACTCTGGACGCCTTCGCACCTTCTGAGATTTCATCCTGTTGCACTTCACAGTTGCGTTATGTTTATAGATATTAAGAAAAGCTTTGCACGCACAGAGGGCCGGTGCTGACTAGATGTCAAGGCACGGCAGCTACTGACGAGACGATATCGGAGATCTCTCTCTTATTTATTTATTTTTTACTTTTTCAAAGGTCAGAACAGAACCTACGTATGCATTTAGTTGGGAGCCATTTTGTTGAACAGCAGAAGGATATATTTAATTTCCTTTGGCTGCAGCAGGATTGGTCCAAACTGACGGGAGCAGTCACAGGTGGCTTGTGTCACAACCAGAACCAAGTTACTGTCAGGGACCTGCTGCACCACAAACATCCTGAAACATAAACAATGATGCCAAGTGAATTTAAAGCGACAAAGACCCACAGTCAAGGTATTAAATGACAAAGCCACATTTCTTTGAAATCATATTTGATACATATATTATTCTTATAAAAACTGATAACACCATAGTAACTTGATTGTGCTATACAATAGCACACTGTATCTGGAAAATAGGTACTACCCCTTAAAAGCTGCTTCTTTTATTAGTATCATCTATATGCCACAAGCCTTAATCGCCTTCATTTTTATGTTGATAAAGATTAATGGGAGGCTGAAATGAATATCTGGATCATATATTGAATAAAGGTCTATTTCATTGCTTTTAAGGAGTTTAATTTTTTGTATTTGAATTAAGTTATATCAGATTTCTTAAAAGCTTGAACAGTAATTGAATGCAAACTTCAGAAATTCAAAATCGGTGATGTTGATAAGGGAACAAAACAACGAGGCGTTTTAGTTTTAAGCATTTTTTTTTTTTAATAAAGTGATTTTGATTATGTGTTTTATAGTTTAATAAACCATAGAAGAAATAATATTATTAAAAAATATGTCACCTAGAAATGTTTGAACAGAGATGAGTAAAAAAAAAAAAACTAAAGCTGATTATTATCCCACAATGCAGCCTCATTAAAGCCTGGACTAAGTGGAAAAACCCAGCCATAATAATAATTCACAATTCAGTGGATTTCCCTTCAAAACTGTGTTGACAGACAATACATTGAACATTTGCACAAGCAAGGTTTGTCAATAAAACCATTAGCTCCTTTGAAAAAGCATTTCTGCAATAAACTAGCAAAGTTGAACTGCCTCCAAGTCCTTTATGGCCAGCAATAAATCAAATGAAAATGGCAATATGCTGCAAAAAAAATAAATCCTGAATTGTAAAATACCACAATTCCACAACACCTGCTATCAATGCAGGTGTTGTGCTGTATCAACAGCAGCATACGTAATATCTGAAGGCTCTCGTACCATAACTCCATGTTACACTCTTATGATAATTTGTCTTCATTGTAGATTTGTTCTTGGATTCTTGGGTTAGGGTTAGTCGCTGCCGGGAGGCTTCACAACTGTCGTCCCCTGAAGTTCCAAATATTTAGAAATGTCTTTTCAAACTTATAGATGTCTGTTATTTTGTTTTTCATTTATTCTTAAATGTCACTAGATCAGGGAAAGACGTGTTACTTCCTGAGGTCTTTCAGCCTACTTCAGATGGGATCTATTTAAATAGTTTCTTGATTGTACAAGTAACCCTGTGCATGGCTAATAAGACTGATTCCAAGAAATTGGAAATCATAGTTCATTTTTGATTTAACAAAGGAGCATTTACTTGGACATCTCTCTCCTCAATGAATAGAATCATTGTTTGAAAACTGCCCTTTATTTAAACCTAAGGTATATCTGATATTAAAATTTGTTTAAAGGTGTTTGCGCAGTTTGGTCCCTGATAAAGATGATCGGAATAAAGAAATAGGCCATAAAAACAGTAAGTTAGTGGAAAGCTTGACGTGTGTATCTCCACTGTTCCTTGTGGGGATGAGGCTTCAGTCCCCTGAAGGGGAAACACTGTTTTTGGGTCAGGACTAAGGTGTGAGTTGTGTTTTGGTTGGGATTAGGATAAGACTAAGGTTTAGGCTGTGGAAATGAATGGGAGTCAATAGAAAGTCCCCACAAAGACAGTTACGCAAACACATGCGTGTGTGTGTGTGTGTGTGTTAACATCCTTACTTCTGACAGCGTCCACACTTAATGAGACTGTTGGCCTCCCTGACCGATGAGTCATACATGAAGCCGGGGTATGCAGTGTCACAGGGCTGCAGCGCACCCACTTTCTTTTGCTTATGAGCTGAAAATACAAAAGCACAACATGCAAAAGTTTACATTCCTGATCAGTTCAGATGAGATGGATTTAAAACAAGATTTTCTTCGTAGTTGTCCTAATACCACCACACACTCGGGCATGTTGTACTCACATGTGTGATAGCCAGCTTTGGCTGAATGCATGGAGAATGGTAGTGACCACACAGAGTGAGAAGATGGTGTTGGAAGTGATGATGATGATGATGATGATGATGAAAATGAAACAGCGTGTTGCATTTGAAAATGAGAGATAAAGCTGTCAAATGACGAAACGTAGAGCAAAAATATCACATCTCCAGACATCATAATTATCACTCACAGTTTCAGAATGAGTTGGGTTTCTGGACAAAAAGAACTAATGAATGAAGCAGCATTAACTATGAACACTCTATTGAAATGATTCCAGAAGCAACAGATGAGCCTAACTGTACTGTAGCAAGACAACAGCTGCTCACTCAGACTCCTCCATATCTTACCGTTCCCCCATCGAGCATGGGGACAAAACCTTTCTTTTGCATTCCCTTGCAAAAGAAAATTTTGCAGGACCTATTGTGTTGCTGCTAAATAAGTTTTGAATTTTGTATACAGTCATAAATGTCAATTCAAAATTTCAAGTACGGCATACATATAAAAGAGACTCAGTGAACACATGTTGATATATTTTTAACTCTGGTGCAAAAAAACTGATTGAAAACTGATTTATTCATTGCATGTTTACAAAACAAGGTTAAAATGACTTAACTTCATGAATGTTGTCAATAAATCCAATTCAAACAAAGGAAGTACAACACAATCATCATCAAAAGTATCAGAAATAATGAAAACTAATCTAATCTTTGATCTTGTTGACAAAATACAAATACAAGACAGGTTTCGCTGAGTCTGCGTTTGGATGCAGACTCATCTAAATACTTTAGAGGAGCTTATTGCTCTAAAGCAGCTGGTTTTAGAGCATAAAGCAGCTCTAGATAATCAGACATTGTGTTTATGAAAAAATTGGTTAAAAAATGTTTCTGTTTTAAGAAATCCAGCAGATTGCATCGAGTCATTGACTTTCTGCATTCACTCCTGGACGTAGCAACATCAGATAACGACCTGCATTATGTCAGTAACTTTGCAGCAATCCACCGACTGGTGGTTTGAGAACACACAGCAAACACACACAAAAAAACATTTTAGCTCTAATTCAGGAGTACTGTGTAGAAGTCAAAAATAAGACATTAATGAAAGTCGTAGCTCTCTTAGAAGCACATCTGAGATGATGAGATGATGAGATGGATTTAAAAGAAAAGTATGCTTATGCATTTACAGCAAAAGCTTGACCAGCACCTTTACAGGAGACCAAGCTAAACACTGAAAAACAGGATCTGCTTTATCATATTTTTCATGAAAGAAAACATTAAAACTGCCAGATCAGAAGTGGCTACAATGAAGAGTAACAGACAGAGAGAACAGGAACCTTATAGTTGAAATAACAGCAACTAAAGTTAATTTTGAGACAAGCGGAACATAGCAGATCCAGAAGAAGTGGTCAATTTGTCCTCCTTTAGACTAGATCTGCAGGAGGACAAACTTACATAGCTACAAAGGATAGCCTAAACTACTATAACCATCCTATAAGCTAGTATAGCCTAAGCTACAATGGAAAGTTTTACACTTAGTGTTAAAACAAGACAGGTTGTCTGTGTCACAGACTAAAACTGGGAGCTGGTTCCACAGCAGAGGAGTCTGAGAACTAAAGGATCTGACTCATATTCTACTTTTAATAATTATAGGAACCAGCAGTGAACCTGCAGTCTGAGAGCAAAGTGTTCTGTTAGGAACATATGGACCAATCAGGTCTCTGGTGTATGATGGAACAGTTGGTTATAAAGAGAATCTTATATTTTATTCTGGATTTAGCAGGGAAACAATGAAGAGAAGCTAAAACAGAAGAACATAGAATAGAATTTTTTAACTGTGTTTCAGAGAGCTTAATAACTGAGATTGATTGCCTTATTAACGTCATCTCACCATCAACAAAGTAGTCAGAGTGCCAGAGACCACAGAAGTTGAAGTCCAGCACAAACCTAAAGGATAAAACAAATACACACCTTAGGAAAAAGCAGTAGTTTGATTTACCAGGAGTCACTGATTGTAAACATTAAAATGCTGGGTTGGGACCCAAAAGTTGAAACTTTCTTCAGTACCAATGTTTAAGTGGTGGAAATCAGATCCATAGTAATCACTGAGTATACAGCACTGATCCTCCATTACAGATACAGATTCAGATACTTACATCAAAGCGTTGGAGAAGACCCATCTCACCAAAGCCAAAATCACGTAGAACGGCTAAACAGGAGGAAGGAATTTTCACAATTTCAAAGGAAAAATATATGTTGAACTACACACAATAATAAGAACAGTAATAATAAAAGATTTCCTGTGATTCATTCTGATCTATGCTGTCAGAACTCTATTATTTTATATCAAGTTGCAAAGTGTTCTAAGAGACTTACACTAAGCAAAGGTCTAGCACTGCTGGCATGGTGGTGGCTGTTCTTGCACATAGCCTGGTAGTCAAACAGAGATACTCTGCAAATAGACATTCAGGTTGGGTTGAGGTTGGCAGCAGACACAACGGCTCAGCTGAAAGCTGTCTGACAAAGTCCTACTTTTTAAACATTCCCATTTTGATCAGTGAAGCCATGACGGACCCATCCACCTCTCCAAAGAAACGACCAACCTGCAAAGAATATTGTGTTTTATTACACTCTCATAACATAAACATATGGAACTGTTCTATTTAAATTAATGTTAGCGGCTCAAAAACAGGTGCTTCATGTATCCTGTACATGTACACTGAACTGCTGTTCTGACTGGTTTCTGTCAGAATGTAAAAAATACAAATCAGAGCATAATAACGCAGAAGATTCAGTTTGGTGTTGTCACCCATAACAGTACATATGTGAAAAATGTGACTATGCTTGTGAAAAACAATGGAATACCATTGGGATGCAGGAGAGGTCATATTTTTCTTGTATATTAGAAGTTTGACAACATCAGCCTGTGAAATAATTTCCTGTTGCAGAACTCATAAAAGTCACCCGAAGTCACAAGTATAAATTAGAAGGAGTTAAATTAACCTATAGAAACAGCAATTCAAGATAGATTTTTCTGAGAGCAGCCATGATGGGCAGATGGGGCTGTCAAAGGAAGCCTCTAAGTTTTTAGAGTTGGCCAGTAAGACCTTGTGTGATGTCACTACATGATTCTCTGGTCCTGCATTTCTTACACAGCCAGAGACAGATTGGCCTGTTAACCTGGAGAACTTGCAGGACTTCATGAAGACCCTGAAGTCAAAGTGTCTGCTTCTGTTGATGTTTCCCCCGGACAAGATGACGATCATCCTTTGTCTCTTTTGATTCGTCGTGCTTCATCCTGGACTCGTTTCGTCAGAGTGATGGGTTGGATTTTGAGATTTAAAACATTGCTTTTGCATCACAAAATAAATATTTTCAGTCTGCATCTGAAACAACCCAGTTTGAAGGTGCTCATCATAGGGTTGAGCTACGTACTGGCTTTCTTTCATTGGATGCTGAGATGCAGATAAGTTCTGTCAGAAGGAAAGATATTCTGAATAAACCTCCTATCTCTAAAACGGAGACCCTAACCCTCTTCAAACCAAGCAGTCACATATACAAGTTAAATCCTGTTTTGGTGGATGATTTTGTTGGAGGACGTCTCAGAATCATGTCAGACATGATTCTGACATGATTTTAAACATCCCGTCATTGTAGCTAAAGATCTGCACATTGCTTATCTTATTCTCCAATATATGTCTGATCTTTTCTGAAAGAGATGGATTAAAGAATATGTGCCTCAACTTCAACAGGGTAACCTCTGGGGTATGACTGACTGACCATGGATGGATTATTTTGGAAAAAAAAAAAAGACTTTCATGGACTATTTGAATGTAATGTCTCAATGTGAGTTTTGATGCAGTGCATATCTTAGGTTATGTTGTTGTATGAGTAATTATTATTGTGTAATGATGTAATAATTAGGGGCCGGAATGTTGTGGACAGGAGCAGCGCGGGATCACGTGGTGTCACTAGTGATTATAGATCACCTGTTGCTCACCTGGGTGACATTAGTGAGTGGGTGATGGGGGTAGGTCTACTTTTTGCTGACCGCCTTAAGTTAGTATATCTTTGTCTTTAATCACTGTTTAATCTTATGGATCCATTTTTATGCTGCTTGGACACTGTTCTGCCTTGGATATTGTCCAAAATAAATCATCTAACTGCATCCTGGATTGCATTGTGATCAGCTGGCGCGTCAACAAGGATTCCCCTATTCAGGCTCTCGGCGACTTTGTTTGACAGTCGCTAATAGTCTGTGTTTGTTCTCCGAAAATAAATTTCAGATCAAACCTGTCTAATCTATTTATAGAAAAATGTTTAATTCCTTCAGTTTTCTAGTTTCTAATTTTGAGGATGAATCACAGATATTTGGAGACCATAATTAACATTTTTGCGACACAAACTTAAAATTCTCTGCTCAAGCCTTTTTTGCTTTTTGCTGGATCGCCATGTTCCCTACAATTTTCTCGGCTCTTGTTTATTCTTATTAGAAATGATGTAATTTCTCTACTGTAATAATGTTTGTTGTACCAGCAATATTCTATAGGCCTAATCTTTACGGAGTGGTGGTGTAGCGCTCGGTAGATTCTTAGTGTTTCCACACCTGCCTGCAAAACTCAGAGCTCAGCAAACATGTCAAAGTAGCACTTTGTCATATGCTTAGTAATGCCACTGGGAATACAGTCAACATGCAAATGAAAAATGAGCTTCTTCTGTTGGTCACATTAGATCAGACTATTTCTGGGTAGTTGTATTTTCTACATTAGAACACCACTTCGCTGGTGAATCTAAACCTTACCGATTAAACCTTTTTTATTTTTAAAAGGTTCAAATAGAATCATTTATTTGTTTTGTACAGTACAACCAACATGTTGGATGTGTGTGAATGTGGTGAAAGTATATTTATAGCAACTTGGTGGGTTTAGGATTAATCCTCCAGCTATGACTCTTAGCAGTTAATCCAGATCTCACAGGCAGCTGTAATGTGGACGTCAGATTTCTAATCCGTTTCTGTCTTCCACACAAACTCCTCTGGAACTTAAATTTTTACAAATCCTGTCCCACTCAGCCTCATAAAAAGTCTACTGACATAATTTAATAAGTCTAAAAACAGGCAACTTTTGTGCATCAAAACTATTTGATGCATGAAAGAAATGCAAAATGTAAATGTAATAATTTCTATGTCATTATAATATCAAAAACACACGATTTCATTATGAAGTGATTTGTTTTGATAATAATATGTATTTGATAATGTATGTAGAAATCATTATTTTATGGATAAGAAGGGGAAAAAATTGCTCTTGGGGGGCCCCTGGTGGCCGCGGTAGGTACCGCACGCTTTGCTGGTAACATGAGCTGCAACGTGCAAAGCTCCGCTCAGAGTTAAGTTACCAAAAACGGACTTATCCTTCAGGGAGAGAGAAAAGAAAGAGGAAAAATAGAAAAAAGCCAAGATAAAGGTTTGTTTTAATGTGTCTTGGTAACGTAATGTAATGTAAACGATTAGTAAAGCTGCTAATGGAAAATTAGCTTGATAGCGACCAGGAATAGACCAATTTACGCTGGGGTCTTTGTGTTTGTATGAAACTGGGTTTAAACTTTTAATGAGTTGATTTTCATGGTTGGCTCAGTATATTTCTGAGGTATTTTGGCTTGAAAACGACATATTTCATAACGTTTGATAACAATAATTAAAACATCTCAATGTCGAGCAAAATGTCATTACTTCAGGCTACATGAAGAGCTGCTACATGATAACATGATGAGCTGCTATATGATAACATGATGAGCTGCTATATGATAACATGATGAGCTGCTATATGATAACATGATGAGCTGCTACATGATAACATGATGAGCTGCTACATGATAAC
>CAEGAA010028574.1:0-17314 GCA_903067105.1 Poeciliopsis infans | reverse complement strand
CATTTCAATATTGAAATGTTACTGTGTCCATAAGTTATTGGTTATATCAAACTGAAATAGTTATTGCAAACATCCAAATATTTAGAGATGAAAATCATTTAGATTAATAGGGGTGCCCAAACTTTTTCATATGACTGTATGTTGGTCAAAGATGACACCAAGGTTCCTTATATTATTTTTAGAAGCTATTTAGAGTAAATGACTAAGCAGTTTGTTTGTTTTTAGTTTCTCAAATCTAAATTTAGTCTTATTTGTAGGTTAAAAGTAGAAAAAACATCGTTCAGGTGTTGTTAAGAAATCCCTGTTGTATAATTAACTAATATCTCAGGCTGCATGGATAAATATCATCAGTGAATTTGAAGTAGAATAATATATTTTATAGCCAGAACTGATCCATGCACTGAGCCTTGTTGTAGTCCATACCACCTGCAGTGCTTGAGCAGGACGAGCCATTAAAATCTGCTAATTATAATCTATGAGAGAGAAAAGAAAACTGCTGTTTATGGACAACGTAAAGGAATAAATGTGATTTTCTCTTTAGATATGGTGATGGTGTTTGTTCTTCAGGATTTACTCAAAGCATGTTTTTTTCTAAGATTACACAAAAACATGAACACCATGTCAGACAGCTAAAGGATTATGAATTTATAGTTGTTCACTTTCTGTAAAATAAGTGGGAGAGAGTTAAATAAAACAGCAGCATTTCTACTAACTTACTTTGCTTCAGTTTAAATTAAATATTTCTGTACCAATTACATATTGTCAAAAATCAGTGACCTGTGAAGCCATTTAAAAAATGCTTTTGAAAAATTAAAGTATTTGTGTGAATTTTCCACAGTTTGGCTTTTTGGGACTGATTTTCTTTCTTTTCCTGCAGCTACTACGGCCTGACCGTGTGGTTCCCCGACATGATCAAGTACCTGCAAAAGCAGGAGTATGCCTCGCGCACCAAGGTGTTTGTCAAGGAGAAAGTGGAGCATGTCACCTTTAACTTCACTCTGGAGAACCAGGTCCACCGTCAGGGACAGTACTTCAACGACAAGTGAGTCTGCTGCAGTCCATCATTACAGGCTGCCAGGAAAAACTGCAAGAAAGAAAAATGATTTCTGCCACGATCTCATGAGTCATTCATTGTTATCATAGATTGTTTTTTTACTGTCAATTTGAAGCAGAATTTTTTTTTTCTTTTGTTCAGAAACCGCTTGTTTATAGAACCACTGTTTGACTTGCAGGTTATTCTATTTGCTCATGTACTTGTTTGCAGGTTCATGAATGTGAAAATGAGATCTATGGTGTTCGAAGATTCGCTGTTTGAAGAGTGTTACTTTGAGGATATCACCTCCAGCAACACTTTTTTCAAGAACTGCACATTTATTGCCACCCTCTTTTACAACACTGGTGAGGAATTCACACACCAGTAGACTTACTGGTGCTGGATACTGTAGTCCAAAATCTAAAAGCATCATATAGGAGCCCAGTGCACTGAACCCCACAGAAAACCTGATGATTATTCCACCAGATATTGATTTCTGAATTCTTCCCGAGTTAAAACATTAGTATTGTTGCTTGTAAATGAATATAAATTTGTTTCCTTTGTAATTTGAGGTCTGAAAGCTCTGCATCTTTTTCATTATTTTGACCGTTTCTCATTGTCTGCAAATGAAGACTAAATTTTTGCTTGGAATTTCAAAGACATGTTTTCAGTCGTTCATAGAATGAAAGAACAGTGTTTCTTTTACTCAGACATATATTTATAAAAAGTAAAATCACAGAAACTAATCATTTTAAGTGGTATATTTATTCCAGTGCTGTATATAGCATGCCACCATTGTGTTTTACAGGCTGTGTTTTTAGGCTGTGCTCAGTAATGATGATAGAATCTGCTGCATGTTTTTGTTGGTTAGATTTAAATAGTTGAAGTTGCTTTTCTTTATTATTTTCTGAAATGTAGGTTCTGTTTATCCCAATGACTGGGCTGCTTTTTACCAACACCCGTTTTATCCTCGCAGATCTTTTTAAATACCGTCTGATCAACTGTAAGCTCATAAACAGCACTTTCCTGCACAACAAAGAAGGCTGTCTGCTCAGTGATGTCAGTGATGAAAATAACGCCTACATGGTCTACTTCGTCAGCTTCCTGGGTACCTTGGCAGTGTTGCCAGGTAACATTGTGTCTGCGCTCCTCATGGACAAGATTGGGCGTTTGAGGATGCTTGGTAAGACAAAGAACGGCACAACAATATGTAGCATTTGCTCAGATGAAAGTATTGAAGAAGGAGAGCGAGCTAGTGGACTTTTGACATTTTGAATCATAAATGTCAGAGTCCTAAACAAGCGTTTGAACAGTTTGCTAAATTCATGCAACACAAAATGTAAAATAACTTAAAAACAGCATAAATATGTCAAATTGTGCACTAAATTTCAGATCTCAGCTGGTGAGGCTGAATGTTTAAAATGTTTTGGGAGTTACCAAAAACTACGACCCATAAATTAGCACCACATTCAGTGTGCTGGTTGCCTTTCAGGGACGTAGTTATGAGCAATCTCTGAATGCTCATAACTACGTGTCGGTCCTTTTCTCAGGCTCCTAACAGAAGAAGAAGAAGACGTTTTATTTATGTAGCACTTTTTCAGCAACAAGGCAGCTCAAAGAGTCGATGTGTAATTTATATGATACTTTATGCATTTCAAGAAAAAACGGCCCTTGAATAAAACAGCAAGCAGGGATGAATGCTACAGTCATGTATGATTAACAGTTTATAAGCCATAATTATAAAATGCATTTCAGTTTACTTACTAAACAGAAATTTGATGGTACATCAGGAAGCTCCACCAGCTTGTCATCTCGCTAAAGAGATTGTTTTAGTTGGGGATCCCACCAAAGCTGGGAACCCCAAGCTGGGAGCCCCACTGTGTCCACTGCTGGACACAGTGGCAAAATATGCCAGTATAAATGCTGTTTCTAACGGCTCGTTAGTGACACCAACAAGACCTTTCCAAACAATTTATTTGAAAAACAAACTCAGTGTAAGGTAATTCATCCATTCATCCATCATCCATACCTTCATATCATTGCTCAAGGCTAACTGATTTTGTAAAAAGGGGTGAAAGATACAGAAGTTGACATATGGACATCCAAAAATTGTATTTTTAAGATATACTAACTCCAGATATTTTCCCATGTGTTTTTTGTTCATTCAGAACTGCATTCATAATTATTGAGTGTTTATTAGGCATTATTTTCTGCGTTTTAACTTCACAATAAATATAATAACAATCACATTTAATAAAATATGACATCACATTTCTTATTAGTGTCTGGGAGTTTTATCGTCTCATTCAGGAGGAGCTGTAGCGCCCCCTAGTGTCTCCTTGCCACGGCCACTAATCACGTTTGGTCAATTTTTCCCAAAGACAAATAGTGTTAACAGATCACAACCTGTTGAAGTTTAACCAGATAGAAACAGCATTTTCTGATCTAAATCAACAATGAATTGATTTATGCATATATTTTACATTTTTCTTTTGTTTGAACTAAACATCTGTTAGTTCCCTAAAATCTGTTTGTTAGCAAAAATAGCTTAAGTCCTACAGGAAATCACCTTTGCAATTTCAGACTGTCCTGCTTCCAGGCTGCACCTATTAGGTAAATTTACCTGTTATTAATTTTGAGTTTGTTGACTCATATATAATGATATATAATTATGACCCCCTAATCAAACTGTAATAATAATGAACATCCTGCTTGTAAATATTGTTTTTTGGATTCACTTTTCCTTACTTTAAACTTTGAGTAAAAATAATTACATCCAATCATTCAGGTGTCAAAGCAGGTACAAAATGTCCTCTGCAGCCACACTGATGCATGATGGGTACAAAATGTTCTAATGGCTCCATTACTAGACAGAAAACCTACTGGGGCCACAATCAGTTCAGCTCAAATCAGTTAAAACATCAGTTAATTTGACTTCTATAAAAAAAAAAACGTGTCACCCTACAGTAAAGATTTGAGGCCATCAATAAAAATAGTTCTTGTTAATTCAAGTAACTCTGGTTTAACTCTAAGGTTAAAAATATCCAGTGAACTGTCAACAGTAATCAGGCTGCGTCTCTGTTTGTCTCCTCTTTCACAGCCGGCTCCAGCGTCATCTCTTGCGTCAGCTGTTTCTTCCTGTCTTTCGGCAACAGTGAGTCAGCCATGATCGCTCTGCTGTGCCTGTTTGGTGGGATCAGCATCGCCTCCTGGAACTCCCTGGATGTGCTGACCGTCGAGCTCTATCCGTCTCACAAGAGGTGGGTGATGTAGGCGTGCTCTGACGTCCTGAAAACAGCAGCGCTGCTCAATGATGTCAGAGGAGCTGCCCTTCAGTGATTGGTTGGCTTTCAGGGACGGATGACATTGTGGGGTGAAATTATTGCTGCTGTTTGGACTGCAGAGCTCACTTTGGCATTGAATGGTTTTCATTAAGTAGATTTAATTATTATGTATACAACTGATTTAATAATGGAATATAAGATAAAGAAGAGCAAAATAAAATTTTTGTTTCCAAGACTATCAGAGATCAACTTTTATATTTAATTGAAGGAAAAATAGCGCCATCATCAGGCCATAAGAAATGGCATAAAAAGCATCCTGAGATGTTTTTCAGTTTATTTGACTTATAGTTTGGAAATAAATTAAGGAACAGTATCTCATTTAAACGAGAAAACATTCTCATGTTAAATTAATGCATCTTCTCTTTTAACTAAGAAAGATCATAACAGTAAAACAGCATCACATCTTAGATGTCGTCTAGAAGAAACAGGGTTAGAAGGAATCAGGAGTTATTTCTTTTTAACAAGTCATATTCTGTCAGCTAATTTATTTCCAAGCTTTTTGCAGTTAAATGCTTCAGTTGTACTCTCCTTTACCATTAATTGAACTTCCAACACAAATCCAACGTAACTTTTGTTTCCTCCTCTCTCTGCAGAACCACCGCTTTTGGTTTCCTCAACGCTCTGTGTAAATTAGCGGCCGTGCTCGGCATCAGCATCTTCACTTCATTTGTTGGCATAACCAAGGCTGTGCCCATCCTGTTTGCTTCTGGCGCGCTGGCAGCAGGCAGTTTTCTCGCCCTCAAACTACCAGAGACGCGGGGTCAAGTGCTCCAATAGTGTGGCACCAGCAGCTCTGCAGAGGGCAGCAGAGCTTTAGCCGCACTGCAGAGGAAACGGCTCAAAAGGTCATCAAATCGTGCCCTCTGAACCCACCCCACACTCACCAACATCCACAGTAAAGCAGTAAACTACAACATGAATTTGTTAAGGTGCAACATTCAGCCGTGAGAGTAAAGGTTAGTGCTGTTGCTGCATCCTGATAATTCCAGAAAAAGATCATGTTTGTCGTTTACTAAAGTCTGGAGATGAAAAAAAAAACACAGTAAACCAATGTAGATGTAAGTCCATTAAGTTCTGTCCCCCTCAGTGTAAAACCATCCAGGGTTGGAGGTCAGTGACTCTGATAGTTAGCAACGCAAACAGACTCATAGAAATGACCACTAGCCATCATTGCAGAGTTGTCCGCATTCACCTTCATTCTTTTGAGCGACATCAACTCACCTTTGAAGTTGTGAGTTCTTTATCTTTGTTGGACATCTATCTGCTCAAAAATGCAACAATTCCTGCCTTGATTGGAAGCATTTTTGACTCTGCGGGGGAACTCCAAGACGTGTCCGTCTTGGCCTTCCTTACTCTGTTTCTCCCGAGGTCTTGTGTTGGTGTCTAGACTAACTGCCATTTTGTAGATAATAGAACATTCCGGGTTTGCTTTTGTTATCGTTACAAATCGGAGATTAATCTCCCTCCCTTTATGGCATCACTTTGGATCACACCAGAACAGGGATGAGTTCACGGCAAGTTTTCTGTGTCTGTCCATCTGAAGCACAACCATTTGTCATTTGTCAGAATCTCCCAGTTATTCCAGTCAAACTGGAATAACTGTACATCCCTTTGTGAGAACTGCCTTTTCCCTTCTCCTTTATGAATATACTGGATGTGTGTCTTTAAGATGTTTCAGAGGGTGTTATGCATGTCACAAAGTATGAACTGTATGTAAACTTGAAAATCCAGACTATAACATGTAAACAGAGTTTTACTGCATTTGCTCATTTATTGTTCTCTATCAAATTTCTGTATTTCTTGATACCTTTAACAGACCTTCCCAGGTGTTTCAGAGCACACTGCACGAAACGTTGCAAAACTTGAAATGTCTGAAAGAAGAACATGATCCATGTAGAGAAGTTAATCTAGTCATGTCTAAGTTTTCATTGAGAACTTAAAATTCAAGCTATTGTGGGTCAACTTTGCAACTGAAACCTGACAAATGGTTGTTTATTTATTAAGTCTGTAATCATTCCACAAATTCACCTTTTTTTTTCTCTTACAATGACAGGGGTGGGGAGGTTTAGAAAATCAGTGGTTTAGTCAGGTTAGCGCACCATGAATACCAGCCTACAGAAAATTCATCAGTTAAACCTTTTGTAGATGTTCAGCACACATCAAACTTAAATTTATTAAAACTTACTTTCTATATTTGGTGAATTCACCAACTCTCTCACAATTCCTTATATCAACTTATTCCTTCCTGCCTGATTCTTTTCTTGTGTTAGTAAATATTTGGTGGTTGCATAGATGAGCTAACATTTGGGCTGTGCAGCTGCTAGCATTAGCAACATGTGCAGCTGCTAGCATTAGCAACATGTGCAGCTGCTAGCATTAGCAACATGTGCAGCTGCTAGCATTAGCAACATGTGCAGCTGCTAGCATTAGCAACATGTGCAGCTGCTAGCATTAGCAACATGTGCAGCTGCTAGCATTAGCAACATGTGTTGCTAAGTGTTTCACTCTGGTCTCAGTTTTATCCACTTCAAACACTTTCTCAATATTTATGGAAAAACTAAAAAACATTTCAGTTTTAACAATACGCTGTACGAACTGTGCATCAATTTATCATGAGTAGCTACCATTAGCACGGTAGCTGAAATGGGAAACCCAATCGTCTAAATCCTCTCATTTAACCAAACAATATTTCTGCCGTATCGTCTAACTGGCTGCTGGCTGAAATGGAGGATGAGATTCGCCGGCAGGTGGGAGTGGTGTACAGCCAGGACAGCCAGTAAAAGTTTGACTCATTTCTGCTGTGATTAAATACAACCAGTTTACAATGGAGATGAACTTACTCCATTTACTTCAAGAATATGGCTGCTGGTTTCTGCAACTTCAAGATATGCCGATATAGGATAACAAGCTTTATTTGCCTTTTATGAATTAGATATATTAAATTCAGGAGCATGCAACACCATCAGGGCTACACCTTAACCTGATTTTTAACTGATTGGGACATTAATTTAACATGCAGGATAGTTCTGTCTTTTCCTGGATTTTAGCATTTGATAGGAGCAAGACATAAAAGCACACTTATCAGAAAGGGATCACTAACAATTATCATATGTTCCATACAGGTCACATGCATTCCCACGTGGTACAATACATTCACAGCTGCTTTCCAACATTTGGAAAAGCAATCATGTCAGAACAGTTTTTCTTGTCCAAACTGCCATTTTGTAGGATAGCAGCCATATGTAGTTTCAATTGAATATATAGCCAAACCACTGCACTAAGAGTGCATTGTGCACAATTCTGAGAGCCTTGTGTTGAGTGTTTGACACTCATCCTGATGCGCATTGGACAAGTATTGAAGAACCAGGGGAACATTTATTGAAAGCACAAGCATAATCTACCAAATGATGATGTTGTGGACATGCTGTAGGTTTACACAGTTCTGCAAAAAGAGAATTACCCCTCGTTTATTTGCATTTACTTTACACTGATCTAGATTTATCACCTGATCCATCATCTATTCGTGTGCCATGAGTCCCACCTTTCATGAATTATTGCCAAATATTTTCTGTGGCCTGAGTTTACACATTATGACAAGAGATCTGCTATAGATATAAATATATGTAAATAAAATAAACTATAATAGAACTAATAGGATTTTTAAATGATTTTCCCCCATGGTCTTTACAATATCAAAGTAGTTTTTGTTGTTGTTGGGCATGTAGAGCAGAAACACTTTTATTTTCTCTCTGAAACTGATTCAAAATGCTGAGTTTGACAGTTCAGGTGCCCTAGTAAAAAAGAAAAATCTGACTTGCAAAAAACTTCAGAAGCCAAAATGATTAGCAGACCACAGTGCAAAATGTCCAACACACCCTCTCAGAAGCACACTGACAGACCCTGAAAACACAGAAACTACACATGTAAGAAATAAACTCTCTGCAGACCGGCCCAGGCAACACATCATGCGGTTACAAACCAAGTCAAGATCACTCTGTTTTAGCGGAGAGTGCTGTTAAAATGCTAACACGCTTCTCTCATACATATCTAAGCCTATGTTACAGGGTGTTTTTGTATAATTAACTTGCTGCCTGAGCAACAGTCAATTGTGAGTGCAAAAAGTTAACAAAGCAATAAGTGTTTGAGTGTTTGTCTCTTACAAAGTTGTTGGCAGTTGGAGCACATTACTACATGCCGGCCTTTTTCCACTGAAGGGATTGTTTAGCGTATTTGAATCGTGGCTGTGTGGAGTAGTGTTGAGCTGTTAGCGTCTTACCTGCAGTAGACAGCTGATCTGAGCGGGGAAGATAAAAAGAGAATTCCCACCTAAAATAAAAAAACAATTTTAAACTTTTCTAAAAGTTTGGCTTGTTTAAGATGGAGAAAATTCACTCCTCAACATGTCTGATCCTTGAAAGTTTTAACTCCACCTCTCAATGAGATTTTTTTTTTTAAATCATCAATCTGAGCTCGCTCTATCTGCTGTGTTTTTCACGTAGGAGACTGACTGTTCAGAACTACTCCGCACAACATTACATCAAAAATAAACTCTCCCACTAATGAAGACATGAAATAAAAAAGCTAACATTTGTGTGTGACTCTCTGAAACCACTATTGGTCTTGAGGCTTCTGTCGATACAAGTGCATCACCATAAATTAAATGTAACAAAGAATTATCACCTTTGTCACTGTACCGTGCTGTAGAAAATGTAGTTGATTGTAAGTATAGAAACTGTGGAATCAAATATAAAAAAGTGATAAAAAAAAAAAGTGTAAATGAACAATGCTGTATGTTGTCTTTTGATTGTGTGTATTTTGTAAATGAGAATGAGATAATACAGTAAAATCATCAATGTCAAACACCAGTTATGGATTCTAGTTAGATTAAAAGTGCAGATGCAGTTTTGTTTAGAGGTGTGTGAGATTTCTCCATGTTGATTTTTGATCAGGATCACACTTTGATGCGATCCTTTGGAACTATAACAAAACGTTATGGAAATAATGAACAATAAACAAGTGGGAAAGATGGATGGAAAGTCAGTTTATTTAAATTGCCAATATATGTATAAGTACACATAATGGCCTCTGTGCCATTACATATTTGCCTCACTGCACTAGACTCCCCTGCTGAAGGAAAACATGTTGTAGCTTGTTTAAATTTTGCTGCAGAAGATATGGATAAGAAATGAGTAAAGTTTTTGGTTTTCTGGTCCATTTGTGTTCCAACCATCACGGTGGTCATGTGATCCTGAAGAAATAATCTTGCTCTGTGTGCTCTATGGGGGTCACACCTTCAGAAAATCTACAGATTGCCATTATGTAGCAAGAAATCTGACTAGATCTGCTGATTCCTTGCATCAAGCGGAGCAACAGTGATTCAGGTAATTGCTTTTTCACAAAGGCCAAGTTAGTATAGATAGATTCATTCCATAAATGAAATCATCTCCTGAAAAATCATATTTTGTGTTTACTTAGGTCACCTCAGTCTGATTTCAGCATATTGATCAGCAGGGGATTTCTAGTTGTTTATATTTTTGAAAAAATATTGCGTATTTATCTTATTAGTGCTTAATTATAAGGAAAATGTGAGCCTTCAGGGCTCATTTTGCCTGGATTTTCATTTCTGCGCGGCTCACGTACCGGTGAGCTGTAAAGGAGCGGACCCGCAGGGGGACTCCAGCAGGTGGCAGCATTGCAGCTATCCGTCATAAAACGTAAAAGAAGAAGAAGTCACGCTGTTTTTCCCCTTTGAAAGGTGAGTGTTTTACATTGTTGGGGCATTTTACCAAACTGAGAGTTTGATTAACATAATTTGTTTCTTCATGTTAGTGGTTTATTTATGTATGTTTTGCTGTGTTTAGCTTACAAGCTAAGTAGTAGCGGCTGCTTAGCTAGCAAGCGGCTAAACAAGGTAAGCTAACATTATAAAACAATCAGGATGTCGTTCCTTTCTTATCATTACAAAGACTCATAAACTGCTTGTGGCTGTAAATCGGCTTTAAAGCTCCTTAGATGTTCTTTTCTGTCCATCTTGATTTGGTCAAATCAAAGTTAAGAGTTTCTGACATTTCAAGTAATCAGTGCTGAAAGATGGGATTGTGCTGTGTTTTGTACTGTGTGCTTTGTTTCTGTATTTAATTTCATATGGTTAATGGAGCAGATGATTCTGTTTTAAGATGTAAAGCAGCGCATCAGCAACAAAACATCTGAGAATGATGAAAACATGGCATAATAAAGGAAAGTAATGAAAACTTGAAATATAGATTAATATAAATATTAGAGTCATTAATCTAATGGAGCTTTAAACAAACAGGTTTTTAGCTCCCATTTAAAGAAACTCAGGGTTTCAGCAGCTTTGCAGTTGAGTTTCTCTAGATCTAGCTGGGACATTAGTCTTTTAATCCTGGAAAAATGTTCTACAGGTGATAGAAGGTCGACTTTGTAACTGTCTTTATGTGTCTCTGAATGTCAATGTCTGGGTGCAGCAATAAACCCAGATTTCAATAGACAAAATGACCGACATATTCGATGTGTATCGATGATTCTAACAATGGAACTTGACAAAATGCAACATCTGTTATTGGTTTTCACAGGTATCGATTAAATGAGGTGTTTGATGTTTTTGTAAAGTAAAACACTTTGAACTGCCTTGTTTGTTGCTGAAATGTGCAATCTTGACTGGTAACTAATCTTATAACTTGCTTTAATCTGAGCTAACAAATTAAACAAGTGGGGATCCAAAATATAACCTTGTGGAACTCCACATGTGATTTCTGCCCACTCCTTTGAAAAGTCTCTGTTCTTTAGGTGAACCAGTCTGGTACTGTACCAGAGAGTCTGACCCAGCTGGAACAGGAGGATGAAAATGAAACATCCCTCATGATCAGATGAATAAATCCGTTTTTGTTCTCCTCCACAGTGGCCGATGCTTCCCAGTGTCTCCCGCTGCACTCGGCCCATCTACCTTTCTGTAGCTCGGCCTCTGGCTCACTTCAGACCCCCCATGGACCCGGACCCTAACCGACCCGTTGAAACAACCATCAGAACCAAACTGACAGAAACGTTTAAGCCTGACCATTTGGAGGTCCACAACGAGAGCCACATGCACGCGGTTCCCCCCGGATCCGAGTCCCACTTCCGAGTCCTGGTGGTCAGCGCACAGTTTGTGGGTCTGCCGCTGATTCAGCGCCACCGTCTGGTCAATGAGGCGCTGAAGGAGGAACTGAGTAGCTGTGTTCATGCGTTGGCTATCCAGGCGAAAACCCCTGAGCAGTGGGGCGCGGACCCCGCTCTGGGCAAGAGCCCGCCCTGCCTGGGGGGTTCGAAAAACGACCGCACTGTGGAGGAGAAGCTGAAGGCTGGGCGGGAATGAAGCTCTGGACTCTCACAAGCTGCTCTTTGGTTTTATCTGCACTGAAGGTAAAATGATTGAAGAATGAACCATCTCTTCACATTGATATTTATCTGCCATGATTTCTCTGATGTTGGTGTAAAACTGAGTGCAGATGAGAATAATCAGGTTGGTCTTCTGTGCTTTTCTGCTGCTGAATGTAAATAAAAGTGACTTCTGAGATTCACTTTCATTTTGAAAGAAATTTATTTGCATAAATGCCTGCTTGTAAACCCAAATTATTAGCTTTTGGGTTTATTTCTAGTTGAAGTCAAGAACGTTTCAGTTCAGACAGAATGCTGTTTGCAGTGATGCTGATTTAAAACCCAAACCTTTTCTATCAGTTAAATAATCCCTTTAACTTTTTTCTCAATGTTTTATGTTTTTCGTATATTATTTTGTTAAATGAAACCTTTAAGTCAGCTAGTATATTTATTTTTAGGTCAAACTGAGGATAACGTTAAGCTGGCTTACTGGTGATTCTTGTATTAGAAGTTAATGTGGGGTGTCAGTGTAAAGGGGGTTGACTATAAATATTTGTTTCACGTTTTAGATTTTTATTTCCTTCCGCTTCATTATTTTTGCACTGCTTCCTGTTGGTTTGCCATATAAATCCAAGTAAAAAAGCAAATATGTTAAGTTTTTGAAATGACAAAATATGAGTAAAGTCTGAAGGATCTTTACAAAATCACTTTTTTCTGTAATTTTGTCTTTTCAATATCTCAGTAAGCTGTGCCACAAACATCCAGTAACTTTTAAGTCAAAATCAGAAATGGTCTTATTCATTTATTATACTTTGCTAAACACAGCAAATGTTTTATAGACTCACAAAATGGAAAATAATTGGCTCAAAAATGTAAATGACTGGAAACATAAAGGGAAATGTGAAACGTTACATGTTTGATTTATTGTTCAGGTAAAAGAATTCAGTTAGTTTAGATACCGCTGGGTTTCAGTATATAGACAATCGATCTGACTTATTGATCATTCTTTGGTGGTGTCAGTCCTGCTGACTCGACACAAGGGGGCAGTATATGCTCACAAAACGACCAACAGCGGCGGATGTTTAAACATATTTTAATTATCTTCTTTAAAGACAAACTAACAATCATCTTCACTCACTTTTTATTAGATATTTGCAAATCTGAGATAAAATCTAATCATAAACTAGGCGTTAAAATTAAGATGATATCTGTCGATTCAGAAGGAAAAGTTTTGATACTATAAAGTCTAAACATATTTGAATGTTTTTTATGTGAGTTTTCACGTAAATAAGTAAAAACAATATTTAAAGATACAGAAAGTCATTGAGTTTGTTCTGGTTTCCAGGTGTCCTGCGTGTGGGGGCATTTATTTCTGTCCTCTCACTATGAAGTAGTTCATGTGTTAACTTTATGACACGATGACGGGTGAAAATCACCTGCTCAGCCAGGCGAGGAAGATGAGACAACAGCTAAAGAGTGTCAGCTGGAGTCTGGCGTGAGGAAAACGGGCCTCAGAGGTTTAAATCAACAACTTTGTGTCAATAAAGCAGAATTTGTATGTTTCCCTCCAACAGAGTTATTGTTAGCTGATGACAAGCGGCTCCTCGAGGTGCCGAGTGTCGACTTCCACCACCGTCCTGGGCCTGGACCCGACGGCCTGTCAGGCCGAGCAAAAGGTTCTGGTGAGGAGGAAGGACAACTGGTGTTACTGGTCTAGAAAGAGGCAAACAGGAACACAACCATTTTATGACCCCTGGCACTCATCAGAGCCAGGAGGGGCCCGCGGATCGACCCGGGGCCCGCGGATCGACCCGGGGCCCGCGGATCGACCCGGGGCCTGGAGCGCCTGCAGACCTGCTGCTGCTGGGGAGATTTATGCGTTACGATTCCAGGTGGTGTTACGATCCAACAGAGGGGACGATGAGGTGGAGTGCTGGGACTTGTCTCTGCACTTAACAGGTTGGCTTGTTTTCCCTGTGAGCTGTACATCACCCGTTCATTAGAGGCAGTTCTGCAGCGAAATGACAGGTTCTGTCGGGTCAGAGCAGGAGATGGTGACCCAGAGTGGCTCTGCTTGAAAATACTGCTTGTCCAGAAAACTCATATTTATATCTCCCACGAAGGTAAATAATTCACACTTCACACTCAGAAAACTGTCTGAGAGAGAAATATTTAGGCTCTTCTTCTTTTTGTCATCAACAGTTTTTTAAATCAACAGATTAAATATTTCAAACTTTCTGACTTTGTTCTTCTCCATAAAGAGTTTGTTTTAATATTAAGTTTTGGTAAAAAAAAAAAAAAAATCAACGAAAGTAGCACACAAAAAATAACAGAGGCCATTCAATGGATAAATTACTTTATCTAAATAAATTAAACTTTTCCAAGTTAAATTTTATGCCAAAAGGTAAAAATTAAAAGTTTATAAATGAAAGTGGATTACTTTTCTTAGAGGAAATTTTATTGTTTCTACATTTTAAACAGAAGACAAATAATAGCATTAATATCAATCATTAAAAAAAAATTTCATCTACTTATTTTTTAATATAAATTGCAAACATTTTAGCTTGTAATTTTTAAATTCTTAACTAAATTGGAGTCCAGACATTTGTAGTCATTTTAATATTTTGAATTACAAAATTTTTATTTCACATTATTCTTACAAACTGTCAGAGCTGAACCTCTATATCTGCTGCTACTTCACCGCAAAAACAAAACTTACCAGGTATTTTTTATCTGGTTTCTGGTGCAAATGTCTCAGTTTACTTCAAATAAGACAAAACTAACTTTCAAGTAACTTCTCAGTAAGATACACTAGCTAGCTTTAAGGCAATAATTCTTTAATATGAAAGAACTGGCAGATTATTTCACTTATGGGGAAAATGTCTTATTAGTGAAAAAATCTGCCAGTGGAACTAGTACTTTTTATTAATATTAATTATTTATGTTAAACCAGCTCTTTTACTTTGTGAAAAGTTTCTTCTAAGTTAGTTTTCTTATTCCTGGTGTATTTAGTTATTTGCAATAGAAACTAGACTTGAAGTACTTGATATTATTTAGTGTTTTTGCAGCGTTTTCCTCCAGAGTCCGGCTCCAGCAGTGATGGATCTGTGTCTGGTCCCGGCTCTGGCCCGTCAGGTCTGCGTGGGCCAGTGCAGGTCAGTGGGAACCCACCTTGGCGGTTCTGGTTCTGCGTCACCGGTCCGGGACAGATGGTGCCAGGCTGGTGCTGGGACCCTGAACGGGGCAGGGTTCCCGCGTACCAGAGCGGCTGCTGATTTATGCCGCGGCTCCTTCTGCACAGTTGACCTCTGCTGGTTGAGGGGTCACCCACCGGTGGGGATGGCTGAAGGGAGGTCGGCTGGGGTTCTGGACGCAACAAATGGGTGCCTGAGAAAGGGTGGCTGTGCCGTCCCAGGGGACTGGCGTCGTCTTGTGGGCCCTCAGAGCAGCTGCAGGATCTGTGCAGCATGTGTGTACATTTAAACCAACGGTGCTCAAAGTGGGGCCCAGGGGCCATTTGTGGCACCTGAGCTCTTTTTCTGCAGACAAATTAGGACAAAGATACAGCTTTTCAATTAAACTATGCTTACAAAACGTTAGATGCAACACAGAGAAGAAATTTCCAACATTTTTGGTTTCTTTCTGTTGTCATGGTAGCTCACACTAAAACATAATTCTGCTGTAATTTTTTTCACATAAGCAAAATATCGAATTTTTTTTTGTCTCAGATTCGTAATGGAAACACAGCTGGTGTTTTCAAACGAAGACTCACCTGAATCCTGTCCATATTTTCTCCAAAAAGCAAACCGGACACTTCTTAGGTAACAAGATAAATGTGCAAAAACCATTCGTAGTTTTGGATATGCAATCACGTTTTTAAAAATCAAATCTCATTAATCTTTTTTTTTTTTTTTCCCCAGAAAAATAGTCTTTGCAATTTATCGTGGGTAAAAAACTAAAAACACAGCATATTGGGTGATTTTAGTTTCTGAAACTTATATTTTCTTGTCCCACTTTTGACCTGACTTGAAAAGAAATTTGGACACCCCTAAATTAAACCCACCTTCAGCTCACTAACGGGAAAAAAGCAGCAATTTGCAATTCAGAAAATTGCTAAAACTATTCTAAAATTGATATTTATCATCAGAGACTCTGTGAGCGGCTCCCACGCAGCTCTGACGATTAATCTTCAGCTGATTTCATGTTTTAGAAACAGTTGAGTTAAACCTGAGGTGATGGTAATAGGCTATTAAAGCCCTTTAATTGGAAAGCCCCTCTGCCTGCACCCCTCCGCCCCCCAGCCCACCACACAGCTGACTAATGAAATCAGTGAATAGGAGCCTTGAAAGAGCAGGACAAAAGCAGAGATAGAGAAAAGACAATATCCTTGTGTGGGAGAATTAGTTACACTCAGTAGTCGAAGTGTTCAAAGCATGGAGAAAAATAAAAAAATGAGGTTGGGGGGTAGAAGAGGGGATTAAAGGAGAAGTCCACACAGGTGGGAGTTAGATGGGGGGCGGGGGTCACATGACAGGACGTTACCTCGTTTGATAAACAGCAGCCGTGGCTCACAGGAAGGAGGAAGGGAGGAATTTTATAGGCGGAATTAACTGCTTCAGCACATCAGGTATTCATTAGGCTAAATCTCCCAGGTGTGCTGAATGTGTGAGAAAAGCAGTCACACGGCTCTGATGCACGACGGCGACATGGCGGCAAGGCGCGGGGCACTTAGGTGATTTTAATTGTTACTCACTGAAAGGATCACAACTCAGCTGGAAACGGTGAGATCAGAGCTGCAGTTACAGATGATGACGTTCTGGTTCTGAAACAATTAATCTGAGGTCCAGAACCTTCTGGATCTGAGAAGAAGCATGAAGAAATAAAAAAGGAAATCCTCTTTCATACATCCAAAAAAAACTTCAGTGCATTAAAGTGGAGAAAATCTAAGTTATTAAGCTAAAATTATACAAGAGTTAAGTTTAAGTTTAAGCACTGCAAACAGCTGAAATTCAGAATTCTTGAAACCGTCTCTAAAAATACTCAGAACTAAAACAGAGGTGGACATTGGAAAGTTTAAAGTTTGAGAAATAAACAGTAAAGTTTGAATTTTAATCAGGAAAGTGGCTGATTGTAAATCCAATATGGCCACCCTGCTTTTGAAACTTTAAAAGCAGAGACATCACTGACAAATTTGCTGACACACAAGATGATCAATGAATTGAGAAAATCACATCTGTATTGCTGCAACTGCCTTTCTTGTTACTGTGATTTGTTTCCCCCAATCAGTCAATCTCAGCTGGAAGTCCTGGGAGTTTTTCCTCAGAGTGTGAGGGAGTGTGGATGGACTGGTTTCTGGGCCAGAGAGCAGCACAGGCCAAGGCCCGAGCCCTGAGCCCTGAGCCCTGAGCCCTGAACCCTGAACCCTGAACCCTGAACCCCAGCCCTGAACCCCAGCCCAGAGCCCTGAGCCCTGAGCCCTGAGCCCTGAGCCCAGAGCCCAGAGCCCAGAGCCCAGAGCCCAGAGCCCAGAGCCCAGAGCCCAGAGCCCAGAGCCCAGAGCCCA
>CAEGAA010028573.1:0-19695 GCA_903067105.1 Poeciliopsis infans | reverse complement strand
CATGCACAGGGAGAACATGCAAACTCCGTGCAGAAAGACCCCGGGCCGGGAATCGAACCCAGGACCTTCTTGCTGCAAGGCAACAGCGCTACCCACTGTGCATCCCCCGCTGTAATTCATATTTTTCTTTTTTATAAGTGGTTTAATAACTACTGCTTTTAAAGCCTGGGGCAATATTTGATAAGAAGATTGAGTTTACTATCCAAATCCAATTTGACACAATGACAGGCATTATATTGTCAATAATTTAACACAGTACTGTGTTTATGGCTGAGTTGGTAGAATTGTGTCATTTTCTCTTCATAAGCATTATTTTTATTCTTGATTTCAGTAAAGATTTTTTCACTTGCATGTACAGTTTACAGTGCTAAGATTGTGATGCATGTAATCAATATCTAATTTCACAAACATAAGTGTTCCATCCACTGAAAACATTCTGCAAGTTTGTTTAAATTTCATACACTTTGGCTGGCTGAGTGTTTTATTACAGCTTTTACTATGCAACATTTCAGTCACCTCTAGCTGCTCTACCATTCAACTAATCTTCACTGTCAGAAACATTTCATTGCTCTCCCACACATCTTTCAGGGCACAACTCATCAGATGCATAAAACAGAGTGACAGACTGATTGTTTCACGCTTTCTGAATACATACAGTTCTGATACACTACATTCATAAAGTGAGCTTTTGAATTAACACTCTTGCCTGAATGTCAGGTCCTTCCACAACATCTATCATGAATCACTTAGTGTCACCTCATACCACTCTGAACCACTCCAGCTCACTCTGAAGGTCATGACTTGAAGACCCAAACAGAACTGCATCGTCTGCAAATGCATGAGTGTGATCCATAAAACACAAAGATCAGGATGAACGTGAAGCTGCAAGGTTCAACAACTGGCTACTGTCTCCTTTCAAACTCCGAGTAAGTTTTCACATGGGAATTGAAAAGTGTGATTTCTTGTTAGACGGAGCACATAGTGTGTGGCGAGCCTGGTGTGATTAGGAGCAAAGGTTTTTCATAAAGTCATCTATGTATTGGAGATCAGTTTTGTGCTTGCTAAAGCCCAAGAGTGTTTGCAGTGGACACTGAATATTTTTCAAATGCTTTTAATAAATAATCTTAAAATTTCAATTTCTAGAAATTATGAAACTTTCCATTAACATCTTTATTTTTTTCTCAGACTTTCAAAAAAGTAAGATCAAATGTAAATCTTTGTTGTAGAAATGTTTGCGTTTTTAAGAGATGTTTACTGTGTTTATTTTGAGCATTTTATATTTTAACTTATTTCTAATATTTCAAATGGTTTAGCACATAATTATTTGACTGTTCTCCTTAGCTTCTACATTCTAAAAAGGGTACTGACATCTTAGTTCTGACAGTGGCCAAATTAAAGCGCAGTGGGGATGAAGCTGTTAACATTGCAGCCCCTTCATTTCTGCTTCAGAGTCTCTATATTCTTTTAAACTCATTTCCGTAAATTGACCTTCAGTTCCTGTTCCTCAGCTTGTAATTCTATTTATTGTTCGTGTTGAATTTTAGTGATGTTTTCTACCCTTTGTGAAGCACTTTGGTCAAAGTTGTTGTGTTTAAATGTGTTGTATAAAATATTTGAAAATTACACTGGCAAGAAAAGGAATACATACTTACAATGAACAATGCTGTTTGGTTGGGAAATATGGATCAAGACCAAAACATATGATATTCTGAATACAGTCAGCTCAAATGAGCTTTGTCTGGAAGGTGGTCAGGCCATGCCTTTGAGGAAATCTAAGGAGATCCAGCATCCTAAGGGAATGTAAGAGTTGAGCCACAGTTTAGATTTGGATGCCTCCTGGGAATCCTCTTTTGGAGGATTTTCTCAGTATATTCCATTGGGATGTGCTCCATCTCATTACTTAATCCTAAATGCCAATTTAGGATGCCTGACTAACCCAACACGCATCAATTTGAAAAATGATACATACGTTTCTGAGGAAGACACATTGTCTGCACTCAAAATGATTTCATCCAAACATTTAGTTTACTATTACTGTTCCTGTTTCTCTTTACCGCCACATTAGAATTTTCTATAATTCAAGCTGTCCATGAAAAATATTTTTCACGACTGAATGCAAAACCTGACAATGTTTTGTTAAATCAGAGTGACACTGGTTACTGTGGTTCTTTGTATAAAGTTATTTAAATTTACAAGGTCAATGAACTTATGTATTTTACTCAGCATTGATGTTGGAAGATGCTGTATATGTTGTTAAGCACTACAGTCAGAGTTTTTAGTTAGATTTTTTTTTTTTTTTTGTATATCGTACATAATTTCAGACAGTAATCCAAAATGTTTTAAATAGGTTTTGGGCAAATTCACAGTTTGTTGCTAAATTGCGATGGATGGTGTGCAAACTTTAACCCTCTCCAGGCAGATGTTGCAGATTTGAAACAGCTCAGTGCTACTTAGCTAGTCTTTGCAAGTAATTTGAGCCTGAGAGGGTTAAAAGCACTAATTTCCTTTCATTACTGTGTGTTGGTAAGAGTCTAAAATATGTTTTCTTCTTTTAACAAGATCACAGACATCTTAAAGAATCCCATCAATTAGGGAATGGTCAGCCTGTGGTCTCCTGAAAGAGAATGACCATGTGAAAGGTGGACAGTGGTAAAAGGGTCAACATATTGAAGAATACTAAAATTACTTCTTGTAGTCAGCTGTAAATGGCCCATTACAAACAGATGTTTTTATACATACAGACTATGAAAGACAATTTTTTTCCTGACATTTAGATATTAAATCAGAATAAGTTTTTCTGTGTAGCTTTATCCCCAAACTTGTGACGCAGACATCAACTGAACTGTACCACTTGTGACCAATAGGAAAATCGTACTGCTATTCCCTTCAACCCAAAAAGGGAAAGACTAACAGTTTAGTCCAGTCTTTGTCAAACTGTGGGCCCCGTGCCCCTGTAGTGGTGTGCGAGGGATTGCATATTGACAGCCGTTTATTTGACGTGACATGAGCTGAAAGTGCAACACTGCACTCAGCTTACCAAAGGATGGTGTTAAAAGTAAAGATGGAAAACTGGCTTAAAACTAGGTCACTCAAAAGAAAAAGAAGTGCTGCAGATACCAATGGAAAGAAAACAACTCCTGGAATATTACATGATCAGAGGAAGCTAAGTGATAGCTGCTGATGTGCCGTTCACTAGTGACTGGATTCCTTTGAATGGTTAGCGGTAGGAATCACTCCTGTTAGTGAGAACTGTTCTTTGTTATTGTGTTCTTTGCTTGACAATGAATGATGCTCTTGTTGCACATCAACAGATATTATTTTCATTTAATAAAAAATTATTAAATTGAATAATTAAACACAACATATAAATAACACTGTTAGAAAAGGGTTAATTATTTTTCTATTTAATGGTGCAAAAAAGGATTTTTGTTTCTGCTAAATCGACTCAAGTCTATTTTTCTTTAATTGTGCTTCTAAATCACAAATGCCCCTAAATGTTACAAGACTTGGTAGTGAAGAACAACGTATTGTTTTTATTTATATGTGTTTGATGTCATTGGAAAGCTCAGACACTTTTAGAATTTGTAAATAACTCAAAATGCCGAAGCAAACCTGTTAGTGGCTTTGTTGTGGCCAGTCACATTTACCAAGCAGACCACTCTTCACATTAGGATGACCAAAGAAAACAGTATATGAGATAAGAGATTAATATTTTCATTTCAGATTGAATTAAATATTAACATGCGTTATCGCAGAGCAATTTCAGGATCGGTGGTTCGTGAGTGCTTGCTAAATGGGACACAAAACTGTCACCGTTTACACTGTAAAATAAAGATAACACTCTTAAATGGAGGGTTGGAGATCAGCCTGTAATTCTGCTGTAATTCATATTTTTCTTTTTTTATAACTACTGCTTTTAAAGCCTGGAGCAATATTTGATAAGAAGAATGAATTTACTATCCAAATCCAATTTGACACAATGTGTCAAATTGCCTGTTTGACAGGCAATGATCATGCCAATGATCATTGGCATTATGGACCCATTACAAATATCTTAATAAAGAAAAATCTTGACAAGTTCCATATTTGCTTGAATGTGGCATCTTTTTAGTAAATTCTTGTAGATATGGGGACACTGGCTCAGAAGTTTCTGGAGGTTACTCTAAGTTGGATTTTTGCTGCTATTTCTTTTCCTAAGCTAATGATCATTTGAATTGATAATGCCAATGATCATTGGCATTATCATTAATTGACAGTAATGTGTCAATAATTTAACACATTACTGTGTTTATGTCTGAGTTGGTAGAATTGTGTCATTTTCTCTTCATCAGCATTATTTTTATTCTTGATTTCAGTAAAGATTTTTTCATTTGCATGTACAGTGTTGAGTCATATTTATTCAGTCTGTGTTTGTAGTGAATTTGAAGTTGGGTTTTTCTCCCTTTTGATTTGAACTATTGACGATGGCATTTTTCACTTCTTACCAGTGGAGCACCTCTTTACAGACACCTGACCTCCACTTTAATGGGAGCAATGGAATCACTGATGTCAAAAATTTAGTTCCAACTGAATATTGGAGTTATCTACCAACTGATTTACTGGGTTACATGATGAAAGTTGTATGAAGGAGTCAAGTAGAGCAAATGTTCCAGCCATACTTTTTTTATTCTGTAATATCTCTTTGGCAAAGTGAGTATCAAAAATGGTCAAAAAGGGCAACAAAGGAGACACAAAGTCCTTCATAGCGAACTCATTATGAGAGTAAAACACAGAAAAGTACCAAATCTGGAATTTAAAATAATTCCAAAGCCCAAACTTGAGACGACAAACCAAGAGAAGCTGCATTCATAACAAAACTCTATAATAAACAAAAGAGGCAATAACACAACTTATAAAAGCCTTTCCATCACCAGTTCATCATTTTGAATTCTAAATCCTTTTAGTTTGTCCTTTGGAAACAGCTTATTTCAAGACCTTTCTTGGGTGAGAGAAGCATACTCAACAATAACTAAGGAAACAGGAGCTGTTATAGGACTGCTGCACATACTTTTCAAGCTCAGAATAGCAGTTATTAGCACTAAAAGTGGCAGCATCACTGCAGAACCTTACGCGGATCGTTTCTACTCTGGTGAGATCTTTGTATTGCCAAACCCAATCTGCTCAACCCAACACAACATGCTATGCTAAAGTCTGTAGTTTGACCCAAATTAAGATAGTGCCCAGGGCTTCTCATTAGTGGGAGCAGACAAATTGCTCTTATATGACAGGGTTTATCCTCCATTGATCCATTGTCCTGGATTTGTACTGTTCAGGAGGCTCCCTCATGTCTCAGAGGAATGGATGTGTTTCACAGGCCCCTGCAGCTCTTAGGCCTGCTCAGTATTCATCTTCTTTCTCTTTTTAATTACCCTTACTCTGTTTAATTAAATGTAACCAGTCATCGTTTTTGGTTTGCATCTATCCTTTTAATTTCATATGAAGAAGTGTGCACCTGTGAAGACGTTTTTGTCCAATTTTAATTAAATCAGTTGACATCCTCTCACAAATGTGGTAACTTTTACTACATTTTCAATTTTTTGGGTTGTAAGTCTGCATGTTTTTTAATACAGAACTAACGGGAACAATTTCGTTTTAAAGTTTAGCACATTATTGATTCTGCATCCACTAATGCTCCTGCTGCTATAAGGGAACAGATTTTGTTTTGTCACCTAAATGTAGATTTGCCTAGTTGATGCAGTTTAAAATTAAAAAAATAAATTACTGCTGCAGTGAGTTTCAATGAAAATCATCATAAATTTCCACATATTTAGCTTCTCTCCATTGCTTTTACTTAGTCATTAAGTAATTTGTATATTACTAATAAGACTATAAGAACCACAAAGGCTTTAATCCTTCAGCCTTCCATGTTATCACAATCAAGTGTTTCTCTTTTGGGATCATATAGAGACCAACAGCCCTCTGTCCACAGCAGGCCTTCAAGAGGTAGACAGTCTTTCCTGTCTTTCCTCTTCTCTGTGTGGCTGCCATTAACTTGATTCTTCTTTGTTTTTTTCTCTCCATTAATGAGTATGCCTTGTCTGGTTCTTTTGTGTCTGTTTGTTTCTCTTTTGTTTCTCTGGCTCCCTAAAGAAGTCAGAGTCCAGCAGAGAAATCGCTGTATTGAAAGAGATTTTTTAAATGAGTCAGAGGCTCTGTTGGTACAAAAATCTTCTTTGGTCCTTTTGTTTGTGAAATTGGGAATGGACACAGCGACACAGGTAGCTAAACACACAATTATATGGAGTGTCAATGCCTGTTACAACAATGATTACATCTGTGTTTACGCCATTTCAAATCTGTGTACTTTTACTGTATTACACCCAGGATTGTATACACACATAGCTGGATCTTCATAAAATAGAAGACCTGTGACATGGCCTTTTTTTTCGATTAGGTTCTAGAAAAGTGCAACAAGGAGTAAAATAAGAAATTGAAAAAAATATAAAAAATAAAAAGATGAGCAGGAATAACAGCAACAGATTGTATTCGTTGATGCATACAAAGATACTAATATACTATTTTAAAATAAGTACTGTCTTGTAACAGTAACATAACTAAGGATAAAAGGAAGATTAATTACAAGAAATGCTAATCAGGTCATGGGCAGTGGCTGGTCCTGACAGCGCACCCAAAAAAAAAAAAAAAAAACATTTATGTGGGAAATAATCATTTCTTTAGAGGGGACAATCGTTAACAATAAATGGTGATATTGCAGTGTAGACATTATCATAACACAAGGGGAAAATGGAGAGAAACATCTAACATACATCTAACATAAGACACACATCTTAAATACTGGCTGAATTTAAAGGCCAGTGACCATTACAAAATATCATCAGTGACACCTGAACAAACCACAACCAGAACCACAGTCAAACTCTACGGGACCACAGAAATCACGCTGCTACATTAATTCAGTGTTGGTCTGAAAGAAACCATCCTCCAATGCTTGAGTGAGTTCACACCTGTATTCTGTGTTATCTGAACTTAATCAGACTGCCCAGCATGGCAGTGCAAGGTGTGAAGCAGATAGTGATAATCATCTCATCCGCCCTCTTAGTTTTGTAAAAACTAACTCAACTTTTTGGGTTGATTAAAAGTCGTTCACATACACAAGGCCATCTAGATCTTATCATCTGTTACATAGATATTATCTAGGACCAGTTTATGCAGGACCAAAACTACCATAATTATGAATAAAAGCAGAAATATATTTTGTTTTGCATTTTACTTATAAGTGCATTTTTGATTTTACATTTCCTCCTCTCTTTGTTTGACTTTACCTTATGTATTTCTGCCTCATAATGCAAATGAAGAGGGCAGTGTTGTAAGCCTTCTACTTCCACCTATTGATTGGTCAGCAATACACAATGCACAGCTTGAATCTACTTTGCTGGCTTCAACAAAGAAGGGAACTCACCAACACTTTATCAGAGAGTTGAAACTCATAGCATCTTTATTAGAAAATAATGGCATCCTTTCCTCTGGATGATCAGATAAAATGTGTTTTATTTAGGATTCAAAATTCTAAATAAAAGGTCAAGAGAACAAACTAGGAATACTCCATGATACTGTATGTAAAAGCAGCCAAAGGCTATTTCATTTGGTCACTGCAACACATGTCATCACAAGCAGTTTTGCTTTTATATTTCCATGGTGATAGAAAACCTTGGAGGCCTCCAGAAGAACAGCAAGTATTGATCTGTTGAAATAACATATAAATCTCTGTTGGTTGGTCTTAATTCACAGGTCACCGTCTGAGTAAGTGAAAGAGTGAAAACCATGAAGAGACTGCTGAGAACTAAAAAGGATGTCTGTAGAGGGTCTGGAAGGTGGCAGGCTTGAGGTAATTGGACAAAAAAACAAAAGACAAAGAAAAACAAAGATGAAAAATCAGTGTTTCTATTGAGCTCTGGTTCCTCCATGTCAGGCTGAGGAATCTGCCGTCTCTGGCCGCCACATCCATCATTGTTACAGGCAGTGAAGAGAATGTCCCACTCAGGGCACCCATATGTGTGGGCGGATGCGTGGGTGTGTCAGTGTGCCCAGTGGAAGTTGTTCTCACTCACACATACATTTCTATTTTATCTACTACCATTACAGCTGTTTCTGACTCTCTATGTCCAGTCAGCTGGACTACAAGGTAAAAGTCAAACACAATGCGAGCAAGTCAAAGCCATCCTAATGCAGAAATATCTGCTTCGTATTATTGATGAATTACTTTGATATTGTTGACTTGAGACTTGTTATTATACAATAAACTGAAAAAGTATGCTGATTATAAATGTTTAGGGCTGCACAGTGGTGCAGTTGGTAGCACTGTTACCTTGCAGCAAGAAGGTCCTGGGTTTGATTTAGGCCCTGGGTCTTTTTGCATGGAGTTTGCATGTTTTCCCTGTGTGAATTCTCTCTGGGTTCTCTGGCTTCATCCCACAGTCCAAAAACATGACTGTTAGATTCATTTGTGAGTGTGTATGGTTGTCTGTCACTGTGTTGCCCTGCAGTGGGGCCCTACCTCTCACCAGCATCCCTCCTGACCCCAATGTAATAAGGGTGTCAGTGGACGGATGGATATTTTCTGTTTCATTCAAACAAGCTAAGATTGCTGCAGTAATTTGGTTAAATTGAGCAATTTAATTATGATTGAACTACTACTCTGATTATTAATGAAAAATTGGCCAAGGCCAGAGGTACACAGTGACTGGAGTTACACAGTGCAGCCTCGCTTCCCCGGCATCTGTAAGTGAGCTTCCCTTCGCTGGCCACTTGCTCCCCTCCGGATCCTTTTCTGTCTCATGTATCTGTTTCTTACCTGAGTTGTGTTTTGTCTTCGTTGCTCACCTGAAATTTCTGGCATTGTGTTCATTTTTGGTAACCATTAAAATTATTTCTCACTTCACCCTTGGTCTGACTGTGTCAGTGTCTTCAAACCACTTCAAGACATTAACTGACCATCAATCAATTTTCTATATAGTCTTTTATGATTAAACAATTATGACCAGACCCAAAACGTGAGCTTTATAATTTACAGTCATTGATCTGAACTCGGTCATGTTCATATATCATTCAGTTTGACAGCCAGAGTTGTTACACCGTATAATTGGAAGACAAACCTCAACCAGACAGAATAAGGCATGGATAAAAAGAATGGTCTCACAGAGATACACTTAAAAGAAGATGCCCCAAGCTTAGTGGAAAAGGTATTAGGAATAGCTGCTTAATTATTAGAGCAAACCTTTGCAGATGGCCTCGAGAATGAGATTATAAAATTTGAGCAGTCCTAAGATATCTCCTCCACACAGATGTCATATCATTCCCTGTACTACTGATTTCAACATATTTTATCTCCTAAAATCAGAAAATTCTAAAAATCCACTTTCTTAGTAACCTGCAATATAAAGCTGATTTCCCTATCTGGGACAAGTCAAAAACCAGCATGTTAAAAATATTTTTTCAATCATGACAATTTATTGCAACATGATTTGAGGTGTTGAGGAAGAGCAGCATGATTCAAATCCAGGTTGAGGTAAAATAAGTTCCTCTTTAAAGTCAAACAGTAACTAGGATCTGACAGCAAGTGTCACAGAGAACACAATGTCCATTAGTCAGCTTAATTTAACTATTAGGACCCTGAAAGGCCTCAGACTGGAAGTCTCTGTGAAGAGTGCTGAAGCCGAGAGGATCATTGGGACTCTACTCTCCCCTATCCTCACTATTGCACACAAAAGCTGCTTAGCCAGAGCAAACCAGATAGTCCGATTCCACCCAGACTCCCTCTGGCCATTAGATTGCTCAACAATCCCATCACTAAGACTGTTCGAGAATGCTAAGTTATAAGTTATATACTGTGTGTGTGTGCGTGTGCGGGCGGGTGTGTTCGTGCGTGTGTGTGTGTGTGTGTGCTCTGATGGCCACACAAAGATATTTCATTGCCAATTTTACTCTTGCAACTTTGTGCATTGACTATAAAACAAGTTTAAGTCTAAAAATACTGATTATGTAACTCATGCTGTTACCGACATAGTGACAGTTTTAACATATATGTAAAAAAAAAAAACATGTGGGCCACGGGCCACTATTTGAGGGCCACTTAGCAGCCTTGGCAATGGAAGAATTGCAGCTTATGCCCTTGAATAAATACATTAACAAATCTTTATGTGACATTTCAAATGAAATATCTATGTTTAATACAAAATAAACAATAAGGATATAAACAGAAACATTTATAAAATGGTGAGTACTTATCCTCAAAATTGCATAAAATTGCTCACACTTTGCAGAAATCTAAGAATAAAATGTTTCTGATCTCTGAAATTTATGTATTTAAATGCAAAATGTACTATAATAATATTACTCAAGTAAAAACAGGAAAACTACCCTTATATGTACCTGTTCTCCCAAAAAGTTACACAATTAAATGACCCACTTTTGAACATGGATATCAAAGTCAGTAGTCTATTCTTGTTAACAAGCTTAACATGATTTATTAGAATTAGTTAGCTAACATCATCTGCACTCTGTGGGTTGGCAATGCCCGCCCATTTCCCCGGGTCTCCTGGGTGCCTCCCTGGTGAGGTGCTCTGGGAACAACCCACCTGGAGGAGGCCTGCTACTCTTGCCTGAAGACTCTTGAGGACTGGACCTGGCCCCTCTGCTGTAATACGAAGAAGATGTCATGGTGACATTTCATCCATTCCCTTCCTGACAGTATTGCTGAACGAAGCCACAAGAATCATCTGCTTGTTATACATGTGGGCGCAGGTTAAATACACACACAAACACATAAACACACGCACGCACACACCTACAATATGCACACAGACATTGTGTTATTATCTTCTATGTGTCACTGACATAGCAGTGAGGCTATCGAACAATCTGTCATAACAAGTCAAGATCAAAATCGCCTTCCTGATGAAAATTGTAATAAAGAACAGCATTTGGTTCAAGAGCTTTTTCTTTTTCCCTGTCTTGGTGTCTAATGTTAACAGACGATGCTCCCTCAGAAATACTCCAGTAAATAACAGTCACCGAAATAAATCAATGAAGGAGCAGGTGTTCTGCTGAAAAACTCAGCTGCAATGGAGACAGTAGCATGTTGGGAAATGGTGTCCAGAGTCAGTGTATGCTAGCTAATGTAAACGGTATAAAGAGATGCTCAAAGTGATGTTGGCGTCACCTTCTGCTTTACTAACCTCAGGATTCCTTTCTCCATTCTGTCTTCATCTATTTTTGTCATCTCTATCTTTGCTTTTGTTGCTCTTTCCTTCACTCTCCCTCACTATTTATTAAATGCCTTCCTCTCCCATTTTTCTGCCTTTGACATGATGAAAAGGAAGCTCTTATCTTGAACACCCTGAACCTACTCCCGCCCCTTCATCAAGCTTTCCCTTGGGGCTTGTTATGCTGTGGCACATGCCAATGCCAGATAACGACTAGGCTAATGAATTTCTAAACTAATCTATATTTGTACACAATTCATAAGGGGCCATGCCAGGAGACACTGGAGAATTGGAGAAAGAAAGATTTAGGAGACAGCCACCATGCTAACTGAACATATTAGCTGTTTATTGAATAACAGCTATACCTGGGCAAAGTGTTCCAGGCCTGAATTTCCTTAATCAATTTGAGAAACTATGTTCATTTTCAGCAAGTTTCTCCTCCTTTCTTGTTTTTCAGCTCAGATTAACGTAACCATTAATCTGACAATAACATCCTGAGGATCAGACTTTAAAAAAAAAAAACATCCATAGATGGATGGATGGATGGATGGATGGATGGATGGATGGATGGATGGATGGATGGATGGATGGATGGATGGATGGATGGATCAAACTTTAGCAAAACATTTAAAATGTCCTGCTGAGAGGGAAAAAAAAGAAAAATTACTGGGAGTCCGATGTCACATTAACATACCGTGCCACTCAACTCAGTGATCTTGGAGCTAATAAATTCCTGTTTATAACTATACATTATGCAAAAAAACTTGAAAATGAAAATGTCAGGATGGAATGATGATGGTTGGGGAGTACAAAGTATGAATCCATGTAGTTTTTATCCATGATTGGCATAATAGTGCAGGAATACTGAACAGAAAAATGATTGTACTTGCATAGCAAATGCTTAGATTTGATTAATTTACATTCTGTCCAGAGCTGCATACAAATGACCCAGCTGATTCCTAAGACTATTAACAAAACACATTTTCTTAATTCCTCTGTGTCAATACAATGGTTTCCAATGTGGTTCAGCTAAAGCAATAAACGTGCAAGAAATAACAAGTTTCATACTTCACTAAAGCATTCAGCATACACTGTGTATGCTTTTCTGAGAGTGACTACAGCTCTGGATTGAGCAGTTTACGGATCTCCTTAATCTATTCTATTATGCCAGCACTGTGGCAGAGACTGACAAGGTAGTAGAAAAGTTTCCTAGTGGCAGGGTGCCAGGAATGGGTGAAATACAGCCAGAGATGCTGAACCCTCTGTAATTGTCCTGGTTATAACACCTCTAGGAAAACAACGTTGGAGTGGCAGAATGTGATAGTGGTTCAGTTTTCAAGAAAGAGCAGTAAAGAGTTTACTCCAACTGTTAGAGTGGACATAATATGCTTGTAAATCCTTCCTTTTCATGATTTAAATTGTTGAGTTGCGGTCTATTCGATGTAGTAGTTCCATCTTTTATACATGTTCCCAGGTGCGTCAGAGAACTTGTGTCTTTAAATCTTCACACCCAACCCATCTCCAGGCCGCGTGGAAGTTCCACCAGACCAGCACACTTGTGCTGACCTGTTATGGACCTTATGTAACCACACAGGACACACAACATTAGGAGTTCAGACCACTTTACATTTAGCAGAAAGGTTTCATTAACCCCAAGTCTGGACACAAAGGTACATGGAGTGGAGGCAAAATAAACGAAAGAGTGGGAGAAGTCACAAACCAGCCAGCAGTTGGTCATCAGATTCTGGCCACCTTCCTCATCCTGCCTCACAATCTCTCACCCTGAAACCAAAAAACAGAAAACCCAGCTTAGCCTATGATTCCCAGACCAAACAGTTTAACAGATAGGTGGTTTAAGAACAGATGATGGCATCTATTGAAACAGGAGCGAGAACGAGGCCCAGAGTAACGCAAACAAGCAGGTGCTCATCCAAACTTCCTCGCTCTCCTGGTGGGTGGGGCTTGATCCTTTTAAACCCCTTCCAGCCAAACAACTACAAGGAGACACAGCAACAATTAATCAAGCACTCATCCACAAAAGTGACACAGGGTTTCTTGGTCTCTATGACCCTTTACTTATCCCTGTATTCATTTAATAAGTTCTTGTTCCTGGTGAGATAATTTTTTTCTTATGAATTATTATATAAAATATGTTTGTATGTCTTTTTCTTTGTCTATTTGGGTTATGTTCTTTCCAACATCTTGTGTGAATAGAAAAAATATTGTGACAGAAAAAATTTAAATATATATGTTCAATACTCATTTCACCTGCTCTGTCTGCAGATAAGATTTAAAATCACATCATGGCACTAATGAATTTCTGTTCACTCCTCATTATCACCTTTTTCGATCCACACAGTTACAAGGTCAAAGAAACATCTATAAAGATTTATGTAGCGAGAATTCACTTAAATATTCTAAACTCCATAACCGTCTTGAACCTTATTTAGCTCACTGTTTTTCAGTTTTGCATTCAGTTTCTCCGTTATCATACGACTAATAGGATGTTCTGTGTTTGTCCTGCTCAACTTGCCTGTATGTCCAATGTCAATATAGGTTTAACACATAGAAGGGAGAAAAAAAACAATAAAAATGTAAAAACAGATCATAGGGAAGGTGAGCAATGAAAGAGATGAGGTTCAGTTAGATTAGTAATTTCACTCTAATGGCTGAAGAGAAGGACTTCATTAGGCAGACCTTGACTGATGCGCTTATCAAATGCAGCAACTGATGCATGATAAAAAACAAAGAGAATGAGGGAGGACCATGGAAGAGGAAGGAGCAAAACGAAAGGGAATGAGAGAGGAAGAAAAAAGATGAAGAGAAAAAGAGATGAGAAGGATTAAAGGGAAGTGAGAAGGAGCTGAAAAACATGCATGGTGATAGAGAGAAGCAGATATATGGAAGGAGGGCTGTTAAAACAGCGAAGGAATACGGTTGTGGCTGATCATGCACAGTTCAAAGTCAGCTCTCATGTGTCAGAGTGTAGTGTCAGAAAAGGCAGACATTGAACATAGTTCACAGAGAAAACAGGTAGAAGAAAGGAAAAAATCTCTACAACTCTCCTTCTCAATTATTCAGTTACAGTGTATAAACTCTCCAAATTAATAGCCTAATAAATGCATATTTAAAAAACACAGAGGTGGACTTTGTCCTGCAGAAGCTCTATGAACTGTTAACAATTTTCATTAACTATATATTACAATGAAAGTAAACAAAAATACAAATAAATCTGATTGAACTTCACAAATTTGTAAAAAAATTTCCAATTGAATTATTTACATAAAACAATAATGAATTTGTGTTTTTAGTAAATAAATATACAGATGAGTATACAGGGAGGGAAAAAATATATACATTCATCCAGCACCCTATAAACGNAGATACAAATGGAAAATGGTCAAACAGGAGAAACGATTAAACGCCTCTGAACTGAACGGCTATTAATGCCTGGGGAATTTATTCATATTTGCTTATATAACAAAAATAGCACGGAAACAATACTAATGTGTTAGTGTACAAAGGTAAAAGAATCTGAATGCAAAATTTTGACATTGAAAAATATCCACTTACTGAGTTCCAGTCAGAGCAATATATATTTTTGCACAAGACTGACATAAACAAGTTGTTTTATTTATTTATTTCAAAAGTCATTGTAGCAAACAAAGCACTCTTATAACCTTTAGTTAGAGTGGCAGCATTGGTGTGTGTGTGTGTGTGTGTGTGTGTGTGTGTGTGTGTGTGTGTGTGTGTGTGTGTGTGTGTGTGTGTGTGTGTGTGCTGGATGATTAATGTTTACCGGTAGTCTCTCTGGCCATCTCTTGTAGTCAGCTGTTGCTCACCTTAGATCTCTCTCTTGAGCTTTACCTGAAGTTTCATAGTCTTTGTGTTTGCTGCTTCTAGGTTTTCCAAGAAGGATCAGTTCACTGTTTTCTCCTCCACCACATTCTCCATCCCCCATTTCCACTCCGCTCCATCAAACCTCTGGCTCTCTGCCACCACCTTCCTTGCACTCATCTCAGGAGCCGCCATCACCATTCTCCACACAGGACCCCGGGCATCCTTCTCCCACGCTTCACCAGAACCACCCTAAAGTAAGCCGTTTCCAATTGCATCTCTGATCAACTCATTCCAGGCCATCAGTAACCCAACTCTAGCTTCATGCCCCTCTGATGGCGTGACGCTAACCCCTTCCCCGAATGCTCAAGAAGACCTGTCAACTGCTGTTTGTTCTTTTGAAAATAAACCAATTTTATTTACTTGGACTTGTTGTTTCTGCACGTGGGTCAGAAGGTAAAATCCAAACATGTCATAGAGCCTGTGATTCTGGAAATATTTCTTCTGCAATCTCTTAGCTCGCTCGTTAGATTAGGCTTCATCCCTGTCAAGGCTCAAACCTCTGCTTCAAATTTAGCTGGTGTCTATAAAAAATCATGCAAATCAGGTCTTACACTGTGCCAGCCACCCACTCTGACTCTGAGCATATTCATGATGTCTCCTTCAAGATCTTGTGCATTATGATTATGGGCTAAAATAAGGGTGAGCCTCCATCCCCACCCCTTCCCTGACTCATTGCCACAATTAATTTCTATGGAGAATAATATTCCCTTTGCGATTCATGTTAATATGGCTATGAGAAATTATTGCTGTTTAGCTCTAAAAGAAAAAAGTCAGCAGTATGTAAAGGTGGTCCTTTGGAAAAGTTATTATTGAAGTAAACATTTAAAAAAGTACAATTCTTGTATTGTAAGACACAATCATGCACACATTTCTGCACCAAAGAAATTCTTTTATTTCTTGCACTTGTTTGAAAAAGGGTCCAAGAACAAATCCATAGTGTTTCTTGTTCACCTTCGGTTTCCCGGCAGCTCAGAAATTCTCAAGAGAGGGCAGCTTATTGTGTTTTGTGCCAAAGATGTAGGGCCTCTCCAAGAACATGACCAGACCTCTTAGTTGACCTAATGCCTTTCTATGAAGATCTAGAGACTATTCAAACAAGACAAAACTAGAAATTGACTAAAAAATTCAACTGGAAAGAATTATCCGGTCCTTTGAACAACATTTCTTTAGCCCATAATAAATCTGAATAATAAGTCTCAATATCTTTCATATTCTTGGAAATCATTTGGAGGTCATCCATATAAATGACTAAGTGACTGGTCTGAATACTGTTAGCATGTTGAGGTAAAGGCAGAAAATCTGCTCGTCAAAAGGTGGTGGGGGTTGAATATATTCCTGGGTTTTACTGTTGTTGTGGCCTTAAAAATTGAAAGGCCATATGAGAAAGACAAACATTCTCATATATATGTAAATCAGACACCTTAAAAGAAAACTGTGGACTCCTCCTCCCCTGCTTGGATGCAGGATGTGCAGAATCTCTTCAGAAAGCTGATCCTCTGTAAGACTCCTGGGCCAGACGGCATCTTCCACTTCATCCTGAGACACTGTGCAGATGAACTTACTCCTGTCTTCATGAACATCTTCAACACCTTCTGAAGTTGTCATGTGCTAGTCTGCTTCAAATCTTCCATCTACATTCCCATCCTCAAGAAACCATGTATCACTGACCTTAATGGCTCTGACGACAGTGGTGTCACAAAGATATGTGAACAACTCCTCCTCTTCTACTGCAGTTCACCTACAGAGCCAAAGGATCTGTAGAAGATGACATCAGTTTGGCCCTTCATTTCATTTTGTAACATCTGAACTCCCCACAAGCCTGCACCAGGATCCTGTTTGTGCTCTTCAGTTCCACATTCTATGCAATCTTGCCCGATCTACTTCAACATTCCTAACTCCATCTACAAGTGAATCGTCAACTTCTTGATGGTTTAGAGACAATCTATGTAGCTGGGGAAGAACACCTCAGAGATTTGGACCATGAGTTTCAAACTGCTGAGAAGGTGATTGGCTGCAACTTCTGACCTTTGCAAGACCTGTACTCATCCAGGATTCTAGATTGTGCAGGTCAGATTGCGGCTGACCCTTCTCACCCTGGACACAGCTGATTTAAGCTCCTCCTCCCCTCAGGCAGAAAACTAAGGACCATCCTAACCAGAATTTCCCTCCACAAGAACAGTTTCTTTCCCTCAGCCTTTAGACTGATAAATGGTTAATTGACTCCAGTAGGATATAGCCACTTTATCCACCTGCTACTCATATTTTTCTTTTTCATGTTCATGTTTTATTTAATTATTTATTCATTTGAGAACTTGTTTACAGGCTATAGTAAAAAAGTGATTCACATTCTGATGTTTTCACAATATTTTTGCTCAGTTGGTGCAGATATTCACAACCTCAAGACAATCATCAAAGTACCAATGTAAAGCCATACCATTTTCAACTAAAAACGATATGGTTTGCTTGGAATTTTCCTCTACATTTAGTGTTATGTCTCTTTCTCTGATTGTGTCTGCTGCTCAGTCATTGTGATTAGACTTCCTTCTATTCTTTGTTTTCTTGTTTTATAAAAGTGCAGTAGTAAACTACGTTGATCATTCAGAATGAGCCATAAATCTAAATGGAAATGCAGCCGTTGGCTTTTAGTCTGTAAATGGATGTATTTTCCCAGGTCTCTAAAAGCACAGACAGGTGAGTTATAGGATCCACTATGTTGCTCTAAAGGAGTCGTCATGCATACAGAGCAGTCTGATAAAATGGTACACCCCCTGATGATGCAGTACTGCAGCATTTTTGCTTTTACATGGGCATTCAAACGGAAGAAGATGGATCTCAAAAACAAGCGCTTCAAGGCACGAGCTGTCTAAACCTTTTTATGTCTTAAATACTTATACAAAACTAATAATTCATAATAAGGTTTTTTTTAGGTTCACATCGTATGTGTTCTTTCCATCGATGTTTGTTGAGAATACAACACTAAACGGTCTGCTGTAATATCTGTTAAGTTCTCAATTTTCTTTTGCCAAAAGAATTGTTTAAAGGAACTAAAAACTCAAACTTATTGAATTTCCAAAACATAGAAGAGCATTGTTGTCAGGAAAATTATTATCTTAGTTCATTTACTTTTATCTAAGTACAGTTACTTTTATTTGAATGGGTATGTTTTCATATTATCCTGTGTGTTATTTTCTTGACTCCTTTCTTTTATAGTATACTCTTAACTGTTTTTTAGGTTTTCTCTTAAGGGTTAGAGATGTTTTACACATTCCTGTATTACGAGCTGCTTTGATCTTTATTTCTATCCTGATAGCGGTCATCCTTGTGTCTTGGCAAGGGGATGTCGACGGAAGACTTCCAGAACATCCTGTGGGATAGTGTATTAGTCAATTGTTTGCATGACTGTGTGAAAAAGCTATCTTCTTTGTGTATTCACATAATAACAGGCAGTTGGGGACTGAGAGCCGGCGGAGTTGATCCTAGACAGCGTTTGGCAGCGGTTCTCCGTGTCGAGCTCTTCTCCCCTCTTCTGCAGAAAAGTAATTTGCGTCTTTGGTTGATTCTTGTAGGTTGGGGAACAAAATAAATCCAACAATTGACAAGTTTAGTATTTACATTACTGAAAAAATCTGATGTGAATTTTTCATTTTCAGAGTAGCTTTCCTTAAACTCTAACCATTCACATGTCTTAGTTATGTACCAACACACTAGATAGATTGGTATTGTACATTGTGACTTTTCTCTGGAGGATGTGATGAGGGTTGGACGTTTTTTTTTTGTTTTTTTTTGTTTAGTTTTTATTTTATAAATTCTTATAATAATAAGAAATGTTCTGATCAAATTATTCTTTAAGTAGTACCAATTCAAGTTCACATGACATTATTTTATGTAATCTAAAAATTGGGTCTCAGAATAAATGCAATATACAATATATATACCATGTTCCAAATAATTATGCAAGTGATATTTTCTCAGAGTTTCTTAAATGGTCAGTATAAATGATGGCCAGTATAATTTTAAGTCATGAACTATTACAGTATAAATCAAATTTTACTGAACAAAGCTCCCCATGAGAACAGTTTTTTTTTTAAATAATAAAAGACTCAAAATGTACTGTTCCAAATTATTATCCACAGCAGATTTTCCAAAGGTTCTCAATAGGTTCAGAGGTCAGAGGAGGATGGTGACCACACCATGAGTTTCTCCCCTTTTATGCCCATCGCAGACAATGACACAGTTGTATTCCTTGCAGCATGAGATGGTGCATTGTCATGCATAAAGATGTTTTTGCTACTGAAGGTCCGGCTCAGTAAAGAAAGAAAGTGATCAGTCAGAAAGTCCATATACTTTGCTGAGGTCATTTTCACACCTTCAGGGACTCTGAAGGGCCCGAGCAGCTCCCTCTCTCTCTCTGTCTCTCTCTGTCTCTCTCTCTCTCATCCTTTCTCTTTCTTTTTCTTTCTCTTTCTCTCTCTCTCTCACCAGGATTTCGGCCCAAAAAATGACTCCACCTCGTCCTTCCTGACGTCACACCCGT